>JAYRBW010020574.1:0-12705 GCA_036023295.1 Invenusta paracnida
CTTGTTTTTGAATGCATACTAATGAAATAAAATAGTCCTACAATAAATATTCTCTGACATCCTGTAATACCTAGATGTTGACGTCAGGACCATTATGAAAGATTCCTCGGTCTTGAAATTGATAATCCAGTATATAGCTTTATTGCTGGATGTTGAATATATAATTTATAACCATTTGTATTGCACCATTTCAAAATAGCTGTCCAAAGAGTAATCCCTGACGTCCTGGACGTCCTGGACATTCCAGGGGCCCTACAAGTGATTTAAAGCATATGGCAACCTGTATCTACCATTAGTAACCTTGAATCAGCCTTTTATTCATCTGAAATATTTACTGTAATTCTTTTTAGAATTCTAAAATTTGGTCTCAATGACGATTTAGTAGGTGTCAGGATGGCCCGGGAGGACCTGAAGGAGACGTCTGACAAAAAATGACTCATTCAGGGAGCTTTGTATTAAAATTTTAGCCCGTGTTAGGGAGTTTCAGTTCATTTGGCTGAGAACTTAGGGATCCACGAGAGTAAATATAAAATGTGTTTTTTATTACCCCTACCCCCCTTGACCGTTGTACTGTTAATTACTCAACTAGAGCTGTTAACATCTCTCAAGCTAATTGCTAACGCTATTGTTCTTGGCTTGACGATGCTACCGCATCCTCTAATTACTTTATCGGCAGAATAGCAAAATTTCTTAAGACTTCTTTAAAATCATGTACACACTCTTCTATGTATGATACATACATAAATACGTATTTATTATATAATAAATTTTTCTTACCTAATTTTATTTAAACATGATTAATTATAATTAAACTTTACTTTAAAATCTTCAATAAATTCAATAATGTTTACTATTCTATATATTAACAAGTTTATTGAGCTTAAGTTTTTTCTTTTTACCTATCTTTAAATTTAATTGTAACATCAAAGTGTGTAATTTAAAATATTGTTTACAAAGCAGTAATTCAAAAATAATAGTAAAATATTAAATTTGTTTAATTTCTCAAAATAATTTAAACAATATAAACTGAAACAATTAAACAAAACAAGACTATATGTGTCAAAATATTTTCACAGAATTGAAAGGTTCTATTACTTTATAAAACTAATGTAAATGAGTTCAGAAGAAATAACAAAATCGAACTTAATTTACACTTATTATATGTATACTTAAAAAATTACAAAAAATGTATTTAATGTATACATCCCAAAAGAATAATTTGTGTAAAAGTCAACTTCTTTAAACGACATGTTATATTTAATGCAATTATTTCTATTTTGTATAATATGCTATGCTGATGTACATACATAAGAAGAAACATGAAAAATAACAGAAAATCTAATTTTATAGCATAACATAGAAATGGTAATGGTGTACTTAAGATGTAACCAAAGTCACTCTATAATTGTAGGTAATGAAATAAGAAAGAATATAATATTAAGCAATAAAAACTGCAATTTCATAAATATATGTATCATCTTCAAGTATAAGAATAGAGTTAGTACAAAGGATAGTTCATATATTATGAATGTACACGACAGAGTAATTTTTTCTCAAAATTGTAATCTTCATAAAAAGATAGCTCTTATAAAGACTTTACAGAGGATGCAGTAAGTATAAGAAGTGACATTTTTATATTCAAATAAGTAATAGATGTATAATTGGCACACTACCTGTAATTCTGACATTGATAAAGAAACAAATATGTATGTATTTAACACTGATTTTGAACAACAGTATAATATTACAGAAGGAAAGTATATTTTAAAGATTAATATAAATAGAATTAATTATTATTAGTATATTTAAATATTATATACTATCATATTTACACAAAATAACATATTTGTCAAAAATCATATTTTGTCGTTATATTGCAAAACAATAATGTCATGTATTTAAAGCACAAATAGAAACGCGACATTACAATATTGTAAATGTGGTTATGATATAAACTAAATTTTCAGTATCTACCATAATAAACAATAAAAACTATTTCCAAATAGAAATTTTTAATAAATCTGAATTTAGATGCATTAATAATTTAAAAAAACTAAAATAAAATACATCACCATTGAGTATGTTATTTTATGCACGTTATTTATTGTTATAGTTAATATAGTTTAAATCCATACTTGTGATAGCTGCTTGTGTCCCAAAGCTACCATGTGAATCGACATACATAATCGCCAGACTTCAGTTGCCAGTTCCTCGGTCCCTCTAATTTGCATGTATTCAAATAAATTGTACTCTCGTTATACGGCCTCCAGTAGACACGAAACTGAAATATGTTTTATTTTACTAATAGAAAGTATCTACATAATATGTACATGTAATTGTAATTTGAAATGGTAATGTTTACAAAAAGCTTTTATATAACTAAAATATAAAAGACAGCATAAAAATAATTAGATAAAAACATAACAACAACTAATTATTTATCTAATATACAATAAGCCATTTTATGTTTTTTATTCACGGTTTATAATTACTAAAGTTTAGCTGGTTTTGTTATAATAACTATAACGAGCAGAGTTGATTGTTTATTATAAACTTCTAATCGACAACTTTTTATATATATGTAGTTAAATTAAGAAATTCATGTTAGCCTAAATTTTGAATTTACATTGGTTATACTTAGTTATTCGTAAATTATTGTATTAACCCTTAATAGTTATAATAACCTAGAAAGTCACAACATAAACAATTGGATAAATTAACGCAGTATTGGTCATTGTTATCACAAATAGTTCCTATGTATTAACATTGAAATTTTAAATAACGTCTAGCCGTTTGTACTAAATCGGGAAGTGATTTTACAGTTCGGATTATTTTCTTATGGCTGCCAACACTTCAGTAGCAGCACACACAATATCATATTAAGAGACTACATTTAGGTACTAGTTTATAATTAACCCATGTTACCAATTTTTTAAATATAAGACGCAGCGACATGAGGTTCACAGATTTTTCCTATTATTAAGTTCTGCAACTTTTAATAACATTTTTTTAGATTTCATTAGAAGATTTTTATTTTTTGCAAATATTTTTGAAATATCAAAATTCAGAATAATAATTTTTTTAAGACATCAAATTTTAAGACTTTATCTTAACAGGTGGGCGAATTATGGGCGGGGGGGGGGCGAATCGATCCCCCGGTTTCTGAGTGCGTAAAAAGCCCGAGTATCGGGGGATTATTTTTATTACAATTTCCATTAATTAATATAGCCAATTAGCTTTCATGTCTTTCAATGTGATAATCAGTTTTGATTATTTAAATCCTCTGGATTATTATAACCTAAATGACATAAACAACCGAAGATTATCTGAAAAATGAAAAGGCATAATGTCTTGCACATTCTACCTAATGAAAAATAATGTAATTTAGAGTCATTGTTATGTGTTACAATTCTCAATATATTTTCCAAATACTGTTTGCTTATTTATAACATACTTCATATTTTAATCATATTTTAATATGTGAGAAATTGCTACAAAGAAAAATCATTGTACAGGGTGATTCAAAAGTCGCCATAGATACATTGGTAATTTTTATTAATAATTAATCTGATAAAAAGCATTTATATAACAATATCATAGAAATTATAATGCATCAAAGTCAATTTTAAGTCAGGTAATATTCTCAATATGCTCTCCTATTCTTGGAGAACAAGTGTTAGAGTACGACTATTAGCTGTTACACTCATACACTCTGCTCGACTGCGGTCCTGAAGATGGCCCCAATCTCGTATTTTCTCGCTGTAGACCATAGCCTTTAAATGACCCCCAGGTAAAAATCATGCAGCGTGAGGTCTGAGGACCTTGGAAGCTATTCAACTTGCCCGCGATAGCCAATCCAGAGATCCGGAAACTGCTTATCCATTCCCGCATGCATAACTCATAATGGGGTGGTGCACCATCTTGTTGAAACCTCCCTGAAAACTCACCATCCTCATTCATCACTGCTGGTATGAGTCATTCTCGAAGCATCATAAGATAAATTTGGGAATTCATGTTGCTGTTTATGAAGAAAGGGTCAATAATCCTGTTCTGATATATCTCACACCAAACCCTAGTAACAAATCTGCATGTAATAGTGAGCATATTGAGCATATTATCTGACTTAAAATTGACTTTGGTGCATTATAATTGCTATGATATTGTTATAATTCCTTATTATCAGATTATTAATAAAAATTACCTATGTATGGCGACTTTTGAATCACCCTGTATTTATTAATTTTACATAAGCAAATTTGTTGAGTAGCAATTAATACAAGATTTATATAGAAAATAGTTTTTGTTATACGCAAGCAAATATAAACGTTAAGATATAGTTAATATTTAAAAATTTGACAATAATCCATGACCCACTTTAAATACTTATTTTAAAATCTGAGTCATATGAAATAAATAACTGGACAGATTATTCGAAATAATTATATTAATATTTTTAAAAGACAGATTCCCATTCTATATATTAAGTCTGCATTTGAAAATATTTTAATATTATTGTATTATGTTACACACTATGAAATGGTTAATTATAAAATACTGTATTTAAATCTATATTAAATAAGTTACCATAAGTTTTATTTCAAAAACACCGAGTGTGTAAATACTAAATAACTAAATGGTAGCTTTATAGTATCTTAATATATTCTTCTTCTGGATATCACAAAAAGTACGTATAATACGGCGATCGCAATAAATATACGGAATATAGAAATGACTATACTAATTGGGAAATCTTGGGAAATAAGTGCGTCATTAATTTCGACATTCAGTGTCTAATTAACCTCATTACATACTTATATCGTACCTAGCCTCTGATATAAATTGTGATCTTTTGGGATTAAAGGTCAAAAAGATTACCATATTTATCGTTTTGTAACTGTAAATAAAACTAAGAAAAAGGATGTATAATTATCGTTAACTCGCCATTTGCATATGTAAATAATTATCGGAAATTCCAAAAATGTTATTCCCTTAACATTATGTATACGCAGCAAATTCGAATGTGCAATTATGAAGAAATTTTTTAGCTGTGAGATGTCACTAATAATTGCCCCATGTAGCATTATTAGAGACAATACGGCGATTATCAAGGTTTGTGTATCACAGTAATGGAGGTATTCTAACGGGTATGTTTTGATTAGTTTGCTTTTCTTACATATGTATTTTATTATGATCGCTTTTTAAAATTTAATTATAATTATGAAGTAACTCGAAAGATACGTCAAGAAAAAGTGAACAATTTGTTTTAATCTCTTCATAAACCAAATAATCCAGCACATGAGCTCATATTTAGGTACCTTAATAATGAATGTACATTTCTATCAAAATTAGGAATTACGAATTTTGTCACAAGTACATTTATTAGATTCTCATGACATAAATTAAGGCATGCAAGATATATATTATTGATTAATCTAAGATATGCCCTTTGCTATACACAACTAACTTAATTCCTTTTGATTAGTCACCTTTTCCATGACAATTGATCCAAAATCGAACTCATCTTTATTAGTTGTTTTCTCTTCTGTCTCTATAGTCCCAGGTAGAAGGCGTACATAGGCGGGAGGTTTGTTCCTAGCGTTAACGCATAGGTAGAGCGTGCGAACCGAATCCCACTCATTGTAGATGGGGAGACTGTCAAAGCTTGACCGGAAATCATAAATTATGTGACCGTAACCTCGCGCCCAGATCTGGATTCCGCTGTTTTCTATACTCTTTCCGAACATGCTGGTTCCCATCGTAATTTCAATCGCGTAGACGTCATTTTGGCATTCTGAGCAAAAATTCGAAATATAAATAATATGCAAAGATTATAATTGCATATGTTGCATATGCATGTGTTTAATAGACATTTAAAACATTTGCAATGATATAGGTAGTGGATTTGCTGCTGTTTAACGCTTTAAACCACGATATGCAAAGTAGATATAATATCCACAATAGACATTGAGCTTACTACATGTCAAATATAGACCAACTATGGGATTGCTGTAACGGTAAAACACTTAGGATGTTAAGATGACGTTAAAATTTCCATTTTTTTTAATGTGTTTCATTTAAAAATAAAACTTGCATGGCAAGGTAACTGAGTTATCTTGCTCAAGAAAGCGTTGAGTGAATATTAGGGTAACGCAGCATGGCCCGCGGATAGCAATAGTCATTCGCTATGAGAGTACTTCGAGTAGATATTCATGTTAAATTACCATTCTAGGTGCTGTTATTAAAATTAAATAGGCATAGTAGCAAAATATGATATGTATAACCATAGAAATTCATCAATAAATACATACATATATATATATATAAAGTATATAAAGTAAAACAAATATCTATGGGTAACAAATATCTATATAATAATCTTATTAGATTAGATTAATTAAAGTCCTGTGTGAAACGTGTTGCGTCACCTATATTGTTCCCTCGGTAAAATGCAATGTAAATCAGCAGACTATTATCTGCGGATCGCGTCAATATAGTGAATACTGTTTAGATTTAAAATCTCACAATAACACATTTTAAAATCAAAACTGAGACCAAAATTTAAAGATTTAACACCGTTACGAGATACCTAGATGTACTAGCATAGGAATAATACTAAATTCCTTCTATAATATAAAAGTTAGTAAGTACTATTAAAAAAAACACATACATACACACACATTTTGTTTCTTATAAATAACTTAGATTATAGAAAGTAAATTTGGATGTAAATTAGTAAACATATTATTATAAAAATAGAAGCTAAAATAAATCCATTTAAATCCTTTCATTTAATTTTTTAATTTACATATTATAGTCTAAAAAAATTTTCAAAGCATTACGAATTTTATAGTTGGATGTGCCATATGTGCCAATATAATTCATTAATGTGCCATATGAACCATTAATCGTAATAAAATATTTATCCAATTTTTCTATAATATAAAGCTAAGAAGAAAGATCTTAATGTTAACTAAAATCAAATCATCAAAAGGGTCAAAGTATATAGTTAAAAAATCTAGTTTCCCTTAAAAATTGGTCAAATTAGTATATGCATAGTTGTATAATCTTCAAGGATCAAATATTTTGAGATAATTAAAATTTTAAAATGAATATTTTGATTTCCGACTTGCAATCATTCTAATTAACATATATACATTATTACATTATTACACCATATACATAGCTATTTGTTATTGTATACTGATAGCTATTTCACTCACCACTAGGGATTATGTCCAGATGGAACATGCTCTTTTTAAATGGGCCGGTCACTTCATCCTTTTGCAAAATGCGGTCGACGCAAGCTAGATTTTACCATTAAAAATTTAGTTTAGAATTGACATTAAATTATTCTGAAGATGTAACTTATATATATTTAATATGTATGCAAAACTATGTGTAGTTAAACAATGATTAATAAAAAAGTACATAACTATCTTACCATAACTTTGTGAATGTAATAAACCTGAAAATTAATATCAAATAAATTTAATCAAGACACTTATTTAATGCAGGTATTAGATACTAAACTGTCATATTTATTAACAAATAGATTATACACAAATGGGTCATAAAAATTTATTTAAAAATTACAATGTTTAAACTTTAAACAATATACAAAATAAATCTATTAAACAAATTATACAATAATACAAGTGAACAATTCATAAATGTAGATAATTTTACTAAATTTAATCTAAATATGTTTACTATAAAGTAATAACATACTACTGATTCATTTAATGAGTACTAACTTAGATATATTACTTTAATATCAACCAAAACAATTATTTAGGTTTAGATAAACTTGCGTTTTGAAAATTATCTGGATTTTCTTATTATAACTTATATAGAATAGATACTCTTAGATGTATACATAATCTTTAAGGTAATATATTTATTTATTTATACCAATATTAGAAATATAAATACATACATGAGTATGATGTATGTACATATCTCGTGCCCAACCCTAAAGTATCTGACTGATCATATATATATCTTGTAATATTATTTTTGTCTATTAACTTTACAGTAATTTTTAAATATTATCTACTTGTCCAAGATCCACTTACTTTATTATGTGTATGTATGTATGTATATACATGTGTAGACCTATATGTGATTTAGTGTGTATGTATAATATGTGTTTTATTGGGATAGCATCCTACATATGTATAACTGTATTGCAATTTTTCATTATTATCACTCTTTTATCTGCAGTTATAGATTCTTTCTCTTCTCTCCCCCTCCTTTTGTGCTTTAATTAACATTTACTTCTTTTTCAGCGCGCCTACTATATTGTAACAGTTTCCTTATTACTGTAATGAACCTAATTGTTTGGTAGCTAGCCCGATCACTTTTGTGCCTCTAGCTCCCAAGGGCATCATGTCATTCATTATTTGTACTTTTATTGACATTCTGTATACATTTGATCTTGCAGTTTTTGTTTTTATATTGCCCTGAAATATTATTATAACTTAACATATATTTGGTTTCGTATAAGCTTTCACTTTGTTTAATAAGTCGAATTATGTTTTACTATTTTCATATGACAATAAAAACATTTCATATCTAAAAGACTATTTTATTCTTAAAAATTTTGATCACTCATATTATAATGTTATATTGCGAAGCAGCATAGTATATATAATTGCGCATATATTATGAAATATAGTTTTGTGAGTAACAAATAAGTAGTTTCATAATTTTACTTGATTTGAATAAATTAATATATTCAAAGTAGTACAATATACCCGAAACGTTTTTGGATTATCGCAGCAGATATTATAAACGCTTTATAGCAACACACAAACTTTCGTTGAGGTAAAACATTGCAATATAATTCTATCTAATATTGTTAAAATATGAAAATATCCCATCGTAGTTTAAAGAATCTTTCGACATATGTCAACAAATAAATATGGTTATGTTATAGTTATTGCGGATATTTATTATATTTAACATAATAAATATATACATATGTATTTTTGTTAGCATGTATATGTTGTGTCATATTTATTAATATAGCGTTTTAATATAATACTTATGTATAGTTTTCTATTTATTTCTAATTAAACAAACGTTTATGATCATATGCATATTGAAATAAATTAGTATGTAAATCCGCAGCATTTAATTTTACTCAATAATAATTCATTTGTTGTATACAAAATACAGACTTACTTAAAGCAATAAAAAGAAAAGAAAAACAGTAGTACAGTCTGAGTATATTATACATTTTAAATCTGAAAAGAAAGCATACACAAATAATTAAATTAATGAAACAAAAAATAATTGAAGATTTGAATTTGACTTCATGTACTATATTACGAGCAACTTCATAACATACAGTTGTACACTACTTCAATAAAGAAAAAAAGTTCATTACAGAAGTACATGTAATGTTACATTAATGATTATGCCATATTGAGCCATTTGAATTATATAACTAAGGTATAGTTTATCCCAAACAACCATGGCTTGCTTATATATATATATATAAATGTCACTCATCAAATTTAAGAAAAATAATCACAGCAAATTTTATCAATTTTTTTAATGATTACAAGTCTGCTGTTTTATGTAATGGTTCTCTAAATAAAAAATCATATCTAAATAAATAATAAGCACAAAACATAATGAATATAGTCTATAGACAACAAATATAAGTTGGCAAATAATTTAAAATAAGTGATTTATCCGTTTTAATAAAAGTATTTTCTTGTTACAAAAACAAATTTCAACGAGTTAAACATTTTAATTTTTAACATTTAACTGCCTGTTTAATGCCATTTATGCAACATAAGATTCACAAAATTTACTTAAAAATGAGTTTTGTTCACAACCAGAAGTTTTAAAGATAATATTAAAGATTTAATTAATGTTCTGGTATTCGTTGATTATGATTATAACTAGTGTTAAATATAAAACAATCTATATATACGTATGGTATATGACTAAAATGTCAACGCTTGAAATTGTATTTAGTAAGTAAAAAAATTCCAATGCGTTAACTGATAAATTTGCCTTGTACGAATTAAAATTTGAGACTTCATAATATATGTGAAATTATAATACATATAATATAATTCGTAGTTAGCTATTATTAACTATATTCTTCAAATCCCAAAATTTAGCAGAATAGCAAAGTTTTAGCTTAACTTTATCATTCGTAATCGTGTTACTAAATTTTTATCAAACTGATGTCTACATATTATATTATACCGTTAAAAATAATAAATATACCACTGTTCATTGTAGTCACTTGAATTTAGAGACTAATTTAAAACAATGAATAATAAAATAAATAACATATTAATAATATGATCAATACAAACTTTGTTGACAATAAAACGAAAAAACGAAAAAACGAATCGTACCCAACTTTATAATTTATGTAAGGCATATATAACAAAACATTTTTTAAATAGATCATTGACATTGACATTAGCATTGCTATTTTTAATTACTATTCGATACCGTTTGCTTGTTTCAATCTATAGATGAAAATATCTCACTTTTATAATATATATTAGTACATATTTATATAAAGTATTGTTATACATTTTGTAGCCAGCCCAATGGCAATGACAACGGTAATATTAAAATGTTACTTTCTTGACTTAAGTCATTACATTTTACAATTACAAATGATTTGATAAAAAAATGAATTTTGTAAACTTTTTCAGAATAAGTATTATTTTTAATATTAAAGGTTACACTTCTATTTAAATATTAAAAATCAATATTACTTACTTGAGATGAATAAAAAATAATAAGTCTCCGATTTCTACTTTTTTAAATTTTACATTAAACTAGTTTTCTATTGATAGCTATAATTTGATTTTTGAAAGAAGAGTAAAAAATAATGTCTATTTATTATTTATTTGTGAAAAATATAATCAATAATACCAAATTAAATATTGTAGAAAGAAATCAATACTTATTCAGTAAATTAAAAACATAGAGTAATTAATTACTCTATGATTAAAAATAAAACAATTCATATTATAAATTAATGATTCAAATTGATTAATTTATATGATTCATATAAATTAATCAAAACAGAAATGACAGCGTCGCAAAAATGAAATCCAAGAAAAGAGCTCCTCAAATGTAAAGTTATAATAGTGATGATACGGTGTACAACCCTTGAAGAAATTGATTTAAAAAGGCGCCAAGCTATAACTGTTATAATTCTTGCTGTTTAAAATACATATAGATCAATAAGGAACATAGGTATATACATATATATATCCATTCAAATAAACATACTTTAAATAAATAGTTAATTATTATTACAGTTAATCTATATCTATAGGTACATATATCCATAGAGTACCCATCTACATGGGTATATCTATATGGGTATATCTATAGGCTTATCTATAACCTAAATAGTTTATAGGTTTATCTGTAGAATTCATAAAAATCTGACGAAAAAATTATGAAAAAATTCTTGGCAATGAAATAAAAATTTTTGTTTACTAGGTTAAAATTATTAGCTTAATAAAATCAATTAATTATGTATTCATATGAGTTTCATTGCGTCTGTAAAATTGTTAGTACCATCTTCAATGGCTGTACTATACGTATGATAAATATTTTTATAACTTTTTTCTTTTGAGGAGCTCGTTTCTTGACTTTCATTTTAATTGTTTAATTAATTATTCTACTAATTGTATATTAATATTTTGTTAGTTACCGTAAAGCCTTAACAAAATAATGCTTTATAATAGTATCTCCTGAATATGTAATGGCTGTAAAATTGTTCTGGGTCTATAAATGTCTAATTATATTTTACAGATACTTGTAGTAGATAGTATATATATATGTAGATGAAGACATTCAGGACATTACCACAATGTATGAAGCTGACAGAATTGACTCCAATTTGTTTGACCAAGAACTTAAATTGTGGAAGCGAAAATGGAACCAGATATCTCGTGATGAACGTCCAGATATACTTGGCGAAGCATTGTTACAGTGACACGAGAATCGCTTCCCTAACTTGTTCATGTTACTAAAGATCGCATGCACTCTTCCCATCATCAGCTGCACCTGCGAACGTAGCTTTTCTACTTTACGTCGGCGGCGTACTTGAACTGCGCACGAATTTCTTCACTGGCGCTAATGATAATAATATTCTCTATGATCATGTCGATTACGAGAAGGCAGTAAACATTTCTATTAGACTACATCCCGTAAAATTGAACTTTCACATTTATTGATAGAGTAATTCGTAATTTATTTAATCTCAACTCTTTCATTTGTGAACGGTTTTTATATCCAATCAATTATCTGATAATTACTGATTATCATCTTATTATCCATAGAGTAGAGACATACTCTATCTTTACTCTATGTTATTACTAATAACAATTGCTCTCCATAACTTAGAAATGTATTGTACAATTGATGGTATTACCCTATATGTAGTCTTCTTACTATGCAATAAACATTTTATTTTTCAAAATAGAAATATTCAATACAATTGATAGTATTAACCTATATGTAGTCTTCTTTCTATGCAATAAACATTTTATTTTTTAAAATAGAAATATTTTCTCTATGGTCAAAGGGCCCTATATATTCTTTAAACGAAATCGAAGCTAATGGATATACAAAAGGTTGTCTTCAATAATGTATACGAATCCTTTTCGTACATTTAAAGATTATTTAATGCAATTGATACATTTTATT
>JAYRBW010020585.1:0-12704 GCA_036023295.1 Invenusta paracnida
GATCTCCAACCCAGATGAGGTGATGAGAAGGAAGCGGCAGCAGAAGCTGGAGTCCAGGTTGCAGCAGTTCAGCACCAACGATGGCGCAACGGAGTCTGGTATGTTGCACAGAGAAGGGCAAAGTCAAATAGAGGACACTTATTTTTTATAGTTAGAAAAAATTTGATATGAAATGAAGCACATTTTTATTTTGGGAATATCTTTGCTTTTTAGAAGTTTTAAATTTGTGGTGATTTTTTTATATGTTATATTTATCTAGATATACTCTATAGTTATACATGTTCTAGATAAATCAATATGTATTGTATAGTTAAAAACAATATTGGTGCATATTATTAAAATAGCGTGTATTGTGGTTTGTTTACTTATACACAGTTAACTACAAATTTTTCCATATTGCCTTAAAACAACTTTTTTGTCTGCAAATTTTAGTTATTATATTTTTTATTTATTAACATATTATTTTGTGTATGAATTGTTAATTATTATATTTGGAATTGATAGTAATTTACACTATTTTTTCATATTAATAATTTTAATATGTACAAATTATTGTATGCAAATTAATGTATAATTGATTATTACATTTAAGTTAGTAATACTTCAATTGTTGTAGCGTTAACGTATTTAAATACGTTTTATGTTTGGACCATTTCCATATTTGTAACTTTATTTTTCTTCACTTCAACAATGTTTAATAATGCTAGAGGCATACCTTACGCAACATGTGCATCATAACACTGTTTGTTATCACTGTTGTATATCATTAATTTAGTCCTTCAACTAGGTTATAGACTTCCGAAAGCTCGGACGCTCTTTAATAAAGATTAGATTATTAGAGTAGTATTTTAGCTTATCCTTATTATTTTATACACTTAAATTATTTAGTATATATTGTAATATATATATATATATAGTGTTATGCCTGTGTAATATTGACTAATTACATAATATTTACATATTATAATCTTGGCAAAGTCGGTATAAAGTCACTGAAAGAATTCAATATTGCTCGTTAATCTTTTAGAAAAAGAAGAATTATGTTTACCCAATAGTGTAATGATATCATTTAAAATTCATAATACACTATTAACTTATAATAGGAAATAATGACTATTATTTAACGTTAAAAGGTTAAGCCATAATCAAGAACAATGAACTATATTTATAACAAAATTATGCGAATATTTTAACTGGACTATTTATAACTTATAGAACACCATTTTAAACTATTACTGGAGATGTTTATATTTCATAATAATGCTATCATTTAGTACAATTTGTACAGACCAATACTTTGCTCCTAAATGGATAATTTTGAATATATATTATGTAACTTTATTTCATGTGATACATCTTTATGATATATTGATCGTTTTTCGTTATATGTCAGTGTCTAGAATATTCTGACAATTCGCTACATAGATATTCCTGCCAACGCACTTCTACATACTTCCATATTCTTCCATTGTTTAGTTCTTACATACCATACTCACTAAGGAAAAACAAATATATTTTCTACATAATTATAATATCAAGTATATTTCCTGTATAATTAGTCTATCTAGATTGTATGTACTATATCATAGATCTGGAAAATAGCTGCAATACAATTTCTGCGAACTTGAATATGAGTATAGTAGTACATCTAGTTTTGATTTTGTACTATTGAACTGTGTGAAAACTTTGAATTTGAATTAACCTTTTCCAATTTATCGTTTTGCCTGTCATACTTACTGTAATGCAGTATAATTTGATGTTTTTCTTAAAAAAACTCACCTTTAGCAAACTATTTTGTTTACTTTTTATTTAATATACTGTTACTTATAAGTTGCAACACAAGAATTTTAGTAAATTCATAAACCTTTATTCTGAGCGATCTACCTAATATTAATATTTTGTGGAACTAAATTTAGATGATTATTTCGTTTTCGTGGTTTTAACTATTTTCATGAGTATAAAAAGGTTAAACAAGTCGTGAGCTCACCTTAAGGTATACATGCATTTAAAAAATAATACACAGGCACAGCTATCTGTGCATTATTATATATATAATAAAACTATTATTTAATACCTTTATACCCTTAAAGCGGCTCTTAACTTTTTTATTTTTCAATATATTGTATACTAAAGCTATAGCGGAACTAAAACTTATATTTACAGTATCAGATATGAAATATAGGTTAAACATTTAGTGTACTATATAACCCTACGGTATATTATTAATCCTTTATAAAAAATAATTACCGTATTCCTTTATGATAAATACCATTATAATGCAAATATTTGCCATTTAGAAAAGAGATTTAACTTCTAGATAGTAACCTTTGGTATAGTACACACAAGTGCTGATTTCTGAATAGTTTCTAAAATTGCCACCTCTCTATGCTCCTCCGCTCTTTTAGGCGGAACCCTGAAAATCTACGGTGACTCGTTGAACAGCGAGGTGCCCTACAAGACTCTTCTACTCTCTGTCAACGATGTTGCCAGTTGGGTTGTCAAGGAAACCCTCGAGAAATACGGCATGGATACAGCCAATCCGAATGAATTCTGTATTGTACAGGTCAACCTACCGCCGCGCGGGGAGAAACCAAAGTAGGACAAATTTATAGCCTGTCGATGATAATACATAGTTATTATATTTATTTATAATTTTTATGGCAACAAAGTTATTTTTAATGATTCTTCACAGTATGCTATTTATAGATTTATGAGTAGTGTGAAAATGAAATGCATCTTTAACTATTCAGAATATATTAATGTCCTTTTCGAAAATACTCATAATATTCATCGCTGTTCTAATTTTAATGAGAAAATTAAAGATAAGTCTAGAAGAGGAAAGTTAGGCTAGATCTCTTTTCATATTGTAAATAAGTGGCTTCTGTATTTCTTAAGCTTGTTGTTGCATTATAATAATATTTATAATTACGAAACCATATATCAACAAACTTATTTTATACGTTAAAATCAATTAGTTATCTATAATATTGTTTAGTTGTTGCTCACCATGTCACATTCTTGTGCTCTGAGTGTTTCCAGTTATCATTTTTTTTTAATAGTTTGCTTAATAATGGTTTAATAAAGGCGAATATATATATTATATTATATACCCATATTATATACCCATATTATATTAAAGATTAAAATAGTTATTTTCATATTTGCCGAAAGATCACGTGTAAAAAATTATAAAGTTGTAATAAAAATACTAAAACGTTACTGGCGGAATTGACAAAAATATACCTCAGGGTAAAATTTAATGATTCAAATATTTTCTGTGCATCTCTCTTTAACAATTAATGTTCATTTACAAAAATCTATTAGTGTTGTTGTTTTATTTGTCGTTTATTAATTAAAAAATTGGCTTTATTTAATATTTATTTTAAATTTTGGGAGTTCTGTGTTTTAGTTATGTTCTTATGAATTACATACATATTAATACAATTTCATAATTATTTTTCATTTTACTTTTTTATTATATTCAAAAACGCATTTTTTTCTCGAGCAAAGCATAACCTTATCTCTCCTCTCCTCGTCTCTCCCAGTCCCAACGAAGACCACGAGTTTCTTCTCCGAGATAGTGACTGTCCCCTGGGGATCCTTGTTTACACACCACCATCGCGGGGGAACGCCATCTTCCAGATCCGACGCCGCACTGCCGCCAATCTGCCGCTCGTGCCTCCCGCGCCACCTCGCGGCAATGGTGCTGCCTCGCTTCAGCATAAACAAGGGGGAGGTCAGTCGGGTCCAACAGGCAGGCCGCAGTCACAGAGTTCCATGTACTCACATGATCAAGGTAAAACTCGTATTGTTCAACCAGTTGAAAAATAATACCGTTTTATGCTATTTTTTGTACTAATAATGCTTTGACGTAAACATCTATTCTTCGTGATTTTCTACGGTGAATTCGTTTTGTATTTTCTACTTGACTTGGGGAGTTCATCATTTTCATAAACCTCAGATAAATTTTGTTAATTATTATATTGTACAGATATTTGAAATTCGGTGATATCTGTTTATTATTTGTTGGGAGAAAATGTGGACAACTGTTTTAAGAAAACTAGTTATTGTGCTCTTTACATATCCTGACATTGAGTGAGTTTTGCTTATATTCATTGTATAATATGCTTGTAATTGTGTGCTTGTCTATGCACTACTTATCTCTAGACTGATCTTTATTTCCAATATTATAGCAATTATAAATCTTTAAAACCCTTTTCTGATTTTTTATTAACAGACTGTATTAAGTACTTTTATTATATTTAAATATAAAATGTAATCAATACTACAATTTTCTTTATGGCATCCGTATTACTTTTTAAATGTCTTTATTTTCTTTCTCACAACATATCTTTTCTAGGCATAAATCCTAGTTTTAATTTACATTCCCAATATATAAATCCTTAATAATACAAAATATTACTTCTCTGGACGCCACTACAACAGCTCCCCAACAGACGGCAGTGCCCTATCTCGTGGAACTCAACCCAGACGGCAGCAACCGCCAAGAGAACGGCAATACCTTTCGCCTCTCAACTCTCCGTGAAGGACAGGCCATACGCATAGGCTCGCATCCGACCGCTGTAGGCCCCCCGCCAAACGTCCACCTTGCCCCGGGACCCAACTTCCCCGAAATTCGCCCAGTCCACTGCCAACTCCGCTGCAGGCCCTCGGATGGCCTGGTAATACTCACTCCGGCTCTGGATATGACTCAACGACCTCAGGGACCCGCTCCAGTGTGGATTAATAACCAGCGGGTGATGGGCCCGGCGCCTCTGCAGAGTGGCGTAGTTGTGCGTTTGGCGCGTACTGTTCTCTTTCGCTTTATCGATCCTGCCACGGAACAAGTGAGTTGTGCAAGCTGATTAGCAAACTCATCATCCAATAGAATCGTTATATTTTATTTACTATTTAGACATAGTAAAAGTCTGAACTAAATTTACGACCATTTTATATACTATTTTCTATAATATGCATTTAGTGTTTGTTATCAATCATAGTATATATGTATTGAAAACTGTTTGCTATTTGTGTTGTCTTTAAGTTGCAAATCTATAAAATTATCGGTAATATTTAACACATAAAAAGAAAATCACCTATAGCACCTATTTATCTTATAATCCGATGTAGTATATAATGCAGATTAGATTAATTTGAAACCATTTGGCTGTTCGTAATATATATGCATTTAAAATAAATATTTGAATGTCACATATATATTATCATATTGCCATTATTTCACGCTAGTGGAATATACTAGTGGAATATTTGAAATGTTATTTTAGATTAACTTTTATTTATTTACACGTATGTATATCAACTATTAATATTTTTAAACCGATTTTACACAAAAATACTATTAATATTTATTTATTTTATTTCAATTCGTTTTTGATTCAGTACGCCGCCTATCTCATTTGGTGGTACAATTATTTCGACATGTACGAGGTAAAAAAGAAAAAGTGATGATATTCTGCTTGCGTTGCTTTGGTTCACATTAAGATAATAAATGAAATGTTAAAAAGTATTTTCATTTTCAAAAATTGTAAATGTAAAGATTATTTTTAGCGTTTTTTTAATTGGCCTACCATTTTATTTTTTATTTGTGTCACTTAATATATTTCTTGTTTGTTTATTATATAATTAAGTATTTTGTTTTATTTTATCGAATAGTATATCTATTGACATGTAGCATGTGCTTATTGCCTCCTATTTTGCAGGAAAACCCGTACTAGCCTAATAAGACTTTTTAGGTTTTTGCCAGTGAAAGTTTACGTTTCTTATTTGACACTTGTAGCATGGAAGATTGAGATTCTATTTCTTTGAATACTCTTTTCCTGCATAAAACATTTATATATATATATATATATTTAATGTTCTGTGTTATAATCAGTTCTGTTTAATAGTTCTGTCTTTTAGTAGTGTGTAATTCGTGAATAGATCGCTATGCGAGTTTGCAAGTCAGAGAAGCCGCTTTTGATTGATTTGATCATTTGTGGAATGCATGATTTCTGTATTTTTTCATTTTATAAATATATATAAATGCTATGCCTATAATCTGTAGTATATATATTAAATTTATTTCAAGTCTTATTATGCAAATAACTTAAAGAATTTTTAGGTACATTTTATTATACATTTTTTATTGATTTTAATAGTGTTACTTTTTAATTTTGAAATATTTTATAGCCTGTTTTGTTCCATTTTGAATTCTACTTTTATTTGGATTAAGACAATTTCAATTAGCTAGTTTAAGTGAATTTATTTATTACTCACTTATACTCGTTGTGTGTACAATCCATATATACACCAGCTTTATCAATAACATATATCTTTTAAATCTTATTTTCATTTGTTGCCAGACTAAATTTAAATGATGTTTACTTTTTATACTTTACAATGACTTAGTCCTATTCCGAATTATAGCTGCAGAATAAATAAATAATGTTCTTAGTGACTTTTTTAGGCGTCGTTTTGACTTTCAAAATCTGTCTTTATTATTTATATGCCATATTATTATACATATAAATATATTATTATTTATTCACATTTTTATACATATTTGAGATAATACAAATATTTTTCTACTTTTGTACATTATATTTTTTCTTAATATGTGCGTAAACTATAGAAACGAATGACCCAACCGCCACAATCGCAACAGCAACACCCACAAATGCAACATTATCAACCGCGTCCGGGACAGCAACAGGCAAAACCACCTCCACAGCAATTAACAGTGGAACCCGCTCAGTCAGACCTCCTTCCACTATGTATCGATTATCGATTGGACTTGGAAGATCGACTCCTTGAGGAATTAATCACAGAGGCAGCCGCTCCTCTGCTAGACACTCCCGGTCCTAGCGGTATTGGTGGTGGTGGGGGACAGGTGGGGGGAACCCCGCGGTTCAAACTGGCGCCCGCTTACACCCTTTATTTGGTGGCAAGGCGGTGTCTGCGGGATATGGAGCGGCCGGAGGTGCTGCCTGTTGAGAGGGAACATCGAGTCACCGGGCTCCTCAATCAGATGGCTAGTCGAATTTTTGAGGTGAGGGAATTCTGAGACTACAAGGAATTTTATTGGAATCGTAAATAACATCGTATATTTAATGAAATTAATTATAATTATTAAAAATCCAATTTAATATTTGGGGTTATTCCGATCTCAACTGAAAATGTCGACTTTATATGTCTTTACTATTTATAACTTAATTCAATTACTTAACTTGGATTGTTTGACATGCTTGAACTATTTACATTTTTATAAACGTGTTGAAACAGTCTTATTGCTTGTATATTTTCATTAGTTCATTTAAATTAAAATTATTTCATTCAGTAACGAAAGTGAACATATTTTTAACTTATTTTATGCATTGTGTTTATAAAATATTGTAAAACTGATTTTCAGTTTAGTTTATTAGCTATAGTTTCTCATTAATTTATTCTTTTAAAATCTAAAAATGCAGCAGCTGAGTCTTTGGAAAATTCATAAATGGAAAGTCTTTTGATATCTTAAATTTCAGAAAAAACTTAGCAAGAAATCAGATTTATTTGAAAACTATTCATTTTGAGGCTCTTTACTCCCCTTTACCACTTCCACAGATTGTCCAACGGGACCGAGAATTGGTGACGAATCTTGCCTACTGGATGGCTAACTCAAGTGAGCTGCTGCACTTCCTGAAACAGGACGGGTGTCTAAAGGGTTGCTCATTAGAGGCCCAGGATACCCTGGCAGGAGCGGTGGAGCAGGCGTTTAACTGTCTCCATGCGGCTCTTGCTGCTTCGCTTATGTCGCTGTTGCCTGCTTTCCTTCAGCCTGATGATAGTGATATACATGTGAGTAGCTTTTTGTTGAACTACTTGTCGTTCAAATTTAAAAAAACCATCAATCTGAAGTCTAAAATTGTCTACAAATTCTCTTATACGTGTGATATGAACATGTTTTGTTTGTATTGGTAAAATTAAAGAAATCTGACAACTAGTATCTAGGAGCATTGATCAGAAGAATCTTTAATGGGAACACATTTATTTAACTAATTTTTGTAATAGTGTTTTCTCTGAAGATTCCTTTAAAATATTTCGCGATGGCTCATCGAACTTTAATATTGTGACAAAGAAAACCATTATAATTAAAACACATAATCCCCTTAAATAGAACTCTTGTGAATAATGGTGTTTCCTATTTTCTTAGCGTTTTCTAGCCTTGATAATTTCTCTCTTTCTGTCATTGCCTTAATGTTTTTAATATTATATAATAGATGTCATGCTACTTAATCAGCCTTGTATGCATTTTTGTTTTTCTTGCTCAACATATTATTCTAGACTCTACTATGCAATATTACCCGCTATTTTAATATTTACTATTACTTCTTATTCATAAGTTTGACAAATTAAATTACTTCCTTATTCTTCGCCTTCAGGATGACACACGCAATGATGACCACCCGGTAGAACCTCGACCAACGCGGCCCGGAACGCCTGCCGCGTCCCTCACTGCCATTCTCCAATGCCTCTCCTACGCGATGAATCTGCTCCGTCGGTGTCGAGTGAATGCAGCGCTAACCATTCAACTCTTCTCCCAGATCTTCCATCTCATTAACCGCTGGCTTTTCAACCGAATGGTTGCCATAGGTAGCGGAGGTGGTTACCAAGGGCCACCCCTCCTTACGCAGGAGTGGGGCCAACGACTGCAGCGTCGTTTAGAGCGGGTTCGATCCTGGGCTGAAAGACAGGGCTTGGAGCTCGCGGCTGAATGTCATTTGCAGCGAGTCACACAAGTTCGTTGATGACCTTTTTTATTCCTTCTCCGATGATCATGGCTATAGATTATTGTCATTTATTTCTGTGCAGCTTCAATTATGAGATTTCTATGAGATTTTCTTTGTTGCAGTTTTAAATTTACGGAAATTATAAGCACAATGTTACATGATATATATAGTACAAAGATAGAATGTCACTTCAGAAAATAACTAACTCTTTTGTTTTTTTACATTTCCACTATTAATTTTGTATTATTGTATTAAAGTAAATAAGGTTTATTACTGTCTTGTCCTATTATCTTTTATATTGTTAGCATATATGTATCAAACCAAGAAATAACTATTTACACTTATAAGCTTGAATTGTAATATTTAATATAATTTTCAGGTTTATATTGTTTAGAAGTTAAGAAATGATATTATGTGTAAATAGAGTGTAATTTTTTATTTTATAGATAATTTAATGTAATATACGAGAATATATTTATACGAGTATATCGTAAGATATTCATTTTAATATCTGAAATATTTGAATCAATTGTTTTAATTAGTCATTTTTCACCTCTCTATTATAATAAACATGTTTCAATTTCCATTATGGAGTTTAATGTTAATATTAATAAAATTATCTTTTTCTATAGCCCCGTTTTTCGGTTATCAAATTTGCTTGGATAATTTTAGCCTCAATTTTGTACTACAAACAAAATGTTTTGTATATAAAACATAAAATAGAAATGTATGAAATGTATATGTTGGGTAATAATTAATTATAGATAGTAATATAAAATTGTGTTTCCACCTATTTAGCAGTATAATTAGAAGGATGTGGGCTGCTAAAGAAGCTTAAATATATGTCCAAAATGCGAACTTTCTCAGTGCTACTAGTTATGTTTCTTCATTGTATTTCTTCAGGCATGCTACCTGCTGATGGAAGACAAGTCAAACGTGGAGCATCTCTATCAGGTTTGCATGGACCTCCTCAGTCTCAACAGTCTTCAACTTCGTTACCTCCTTGAGAACTGTCAGGACATAGGTGTCCCTGAAGACTGGGTGGAGCTCGTGGTCGCTGGCGCTAGAGAGGTATCGATTCAATTGTAGCACTACTTGTTTTGGAACTTCTTTTTATAGGATAAGATTGACTGTTGTAGGAATTACATCGGTATTTCCAAAAAAAGAATTATGCATTTACTGATAAATGCAGAAATACGTTACTATTTATTTATACATTAGTAAAAGCAAAACGCAAAAATCTGATACTCTTACATTTTGAAGACAAAGCATGGAAATTCACTTAAAGTGATAAAAATGATTACGTGATATAGTTCAGCTGACTTAAAAGTTTTAATAAGAAATAGTAAATAATTCATTAAATATACCCATAGTAATACCATTACATTAAACAGAACATAATTTATTTCTGTAAATAAAGGATATAACAGCAAACAGAAACTACGAGCTAGGACATTAGAACAGATCCAAAATATGTTGGCTATCGCTATGCGTGTAATTGTGTATTAAAGTTGGCTTAATATACTTGATGTGAAAAGCTTCTCTATTTTTACTTTTAAATACATTATTAGATTATTAAAAATTTTAAACTAATCTAAGGCAAAATTATTACAACAATGTTGGCACTGTTTACTATTTCTTATTATGTAATTAAGTTATATAATATATATATTGTTCTCTTTTTAATTGTAATTTATACTAATTTAGGAGGCAAAATGGATTCTACAAAACACGTTTTATTCTTAAATACTACTTAATATACTATTTATATCTGCGGGCAGCTTAAATTCGAAGTATTTTATTAAATTTTGTATATAAATAGGAAATGTTAGGTTTGTTTATTTAAACTGGCTATATGAATACGAATATGGAAATACATTTTCAATTCTGTAAATCACAAAGACGCATGACTGTAATTATCCAATTAACTGATTGCATTTTCCCTATGAAGTAAGAAGATCTGACTCGACCTGCGCAAATAGTTAGACTTATAGTTTGAATGAATCAAATCCTTTTTAAAGCTCTCGGACCGCGCACACCAAGAGGAGACTCCGGAAATTCGCCTAGAGGAAGAAGACTCTCTTCATCTACCTCTTCTCCTCCCAGCTGACGGTTACTCTGTCGACAACATCCCCATCGAAGGGATTCCAGCTGGTCTCTCGGATTTCCTGGCCCCGCTTCATCGACAGAATCTCGTCAATTTCTCTGTCAATCGTCATCCTCAGGCCTCCTGGACAGCTTATCTTGGCGCCAATGAGGCACGAGTAATGTCTATTTGAAATTATTATAGATGCTGTAATGCTTATCTTTTTTTCTAGGCATGTAAACAACGCCTATTCAATAGTATATATGGCATTTATATTCTGATTATAATCCTTTTTCATTATATTTTAATTCTAGGTTTGAAATTAAATTTTTGCATTACTTTTCTACATTCATCTTAGCTCAAATTTTGAAATATTTTTAAAATTGGATTTATCAAATATGCTTTTAGATTTATTCGTACCCTTATATATTTTTATTCGAATAAATCACACCACTGCTATTGTCTAGAAACAACTTATTTGATCTGATTGGCTAAGAGCAGTAACCGTTTTTGTATATTTTTACTTTACTTTTACTTTTTCTAAAGTATAGTCTAAAGCATATCTCTAATAATTGTTTAAAATTCCATTTATCGTAATTTTTCATTCACGTTAAAAAGTAGCTTCTAATTTCTCTGTGCATTTGAACTGTATTATCTATATCTAGGGATCGAGTCCAATGCAGCCCAGCCCTGGTCCAATCAACGGCCAGTCAAACAGCAGTCCAATGCCCCGACTATCGACCACCAATCAGGAGCCAATATCGCCAACTAGCAGAAGCACGCCGTCTGTAACGGAAGATATTGAGGAAGTTACGATCGCCAAATACAACAACAGTCTAGGACTTAGCATTGTCGCTGCCAAGGTACATTATATCTGAGAAATTAATACTACAGCCCAACTCTAAGAAAATCTTACTTTCGTACACATAATAGTAGGTGTGGCGTGGGGGGGGGCTCGTGATTTTATTGTATTATGGTAATAACAATACATAATATGATATTATAAAAGTTATGACAAGGTGGTGCTGAATTTTCTATTTTAACGACGAAATATGCGGAATATTTTGTAATTCAGACTTCAAAAACACCAACCAAATGAAGCTCATATCAGTTAAAGTGTAATTTTGGTTTCGGTAAACAATAACTTTTATATCATAAGAAATAGTTCTGATAAACCCACTACATTTGACTTTTTTGACATTTATATATAGCACCATAGATAATTAAAACATTATTTCAGAATTTAAATATATTTTTAAATGGTGTCTGAGCCAAAATCTTCTTGCTTTATCAACGTTAAATAGCAGACACAAAAATGATTCATTTTTTCCATTTTTCCAACTACCGAAATGTTTTTCTTTTAAAATATTAGGTTAATTTAGCATTAAAAAGAGAATTGTAGGATCTGTCCTCAAATAGATATATTCTATATCATGCAATATTGAAACAGTTAAAACAAAGGAATTAAAGTTTTATATTGTACTGTATTCTTAAATAGAACAGTTTTCATTTAAAAAAATTCTTTTTTAGGATCTCATTAGTCAACTAATTTCATTATAATATGATAAAATATCATCGCGAATACGTTTTACTAACACGAAGCATTTACATGTATTATGTAATGTTGTGTCCATTGTTGTTTTTAGTATAGTGAGGTGTGTTAACAAATTTATCGATACACGCCGGACAAAAGCACTAAATTTTTTTAGAACTATATGTGAGTGTTGAGATTAAAAAAATCCATTGCTCCAAGAAAAAAAACATTTGGAGCAAGTCGAAAATGGCTTCAAAATGGCCGCCAAAACGTAAAATTTCAAAATTTAGGTTCTATATTGCATTAAAAACATACC
>JAYRBW010020596.1:0-12703 GCA_036023295.1 Invenusta paracnida
TGACTTATTTACGAAATAGGTGACTTATTTGATAAATAAGTGACATATACGTGACTGAACCCTTTGGTCCGCCATACACCCACCTTGACATTTAAATCCGTGAGCAATGTAAAGTAGCGTGCCAGGGAAGCAGCGGCCATTGCTCTGAGATGTCGAGATTGGCTTGTCAAACTTGCTATACATATACCCAAGCATTGACGGGTCCAAAAAGTACGCAAATCTACTGTGCTCGAATCTACACAAAAAACATTAACACATTGTTTAAATCATTATAAGACAAAATACAACAAAAAACTAAAATTGCCTTTTTTTTAGTATAATCTTATAACTAAGAATTTAATTACTCACAATCAATTCTGTAAATACGTTTATTTTTAGATTTTCTAGATTAGCATACACTAAAAGAATACATAATTTTAAATTTTGTTTTGAAACAATATTATATATCACATATATGTATTACTTAAATATATTTCAAGTAGTATAAAGCATAAAACCCATATTATTGTTCACGTAAATCACGTGATAATTTTATACTACGAATGTACAGCTTTTTTATATCGAATGAAATAACTAAAAATTAATGTAAATGCTACATATAAACAAGTAAATACGTAAAACAAATATGAAAATACACATAAACTGCACCTACTTGTTGCGTGCACTATATAATATACCACATTTAACAAATTGGTGCGATTATTATAAATATACTATATATACAGCCTAGACCGGCTAAACCGGACATGTTCAATGCAACTAAAATCGTCCGATTTAGACGGTTTCTGGTTTGGACGAAATTTTTATAACTTCAAGATATGTTAGTGTTTATATATCATACTACTGTTTCTCATGTAGTTTCTACTGATCTCAACGCGACGTCTCTTTTCGTTCATGATTATATTTTTTATGACACTAGTTATCACCACATAAGACGATATCAAGCTATAACTACTATAGACGTTGATGTATTTACTACACTGGCTTTATGAAAAATTACATCAATAACAGGGAAAGCAACTGTTAATATAACTCAAGGAATGCTTCAGGCATTGAGCAAACAAGCTCACTGTATAACTCATAACAATACAGTGCTCAAAGTTCGATTTAGACTCCCCCAAAGTGCGATACAATTCAAAATCACGGCGGGCTGTCCCATTGACACAATGAAATGGCTGGCTACTTACTTCTCTCTCTCCACCTAAGCATAGGTTTACTAGGTGGCCGTTTACCATAAGCGGTGATATTTTATCAGAGTCGACTGTCATAATAAGATTGCGCAATACATATATGTTTAGCAAGGAATGAGTTTTCTATAACAGAGCAACATTTGACAATAAATTAGTTATCGTCTCAGGGCTGTTGTGTGAATACAAATGAAAAATTGTATAGTGGAATTGGTGTCCGGTTTGAACAATGGAAAATATATAGTAAACGCATGTATATTATTTGTATGAGAAATCGTCCGGTTTGGGCAATATTATTATATAATAAAGAATAGTAAAAAAAATTGGGGATTGAAAATGTGTCCGGTATAGCCAAAATTCCGGTTTGGCCGGTCTAGACTGTATATTAATAGGTATATATTATATATAATACTAAATATCTCAGAAATAGATTTTGCATAATAAATATACAAAGAAATAATAAGAACCTTAATATTAAATAATATTAACGTTACATTCGTTACATTAACGTTCGTTAATGTTACATTCGTTAACTCGTTAATTCGTTATATTAACATTACGTTCTTGGTATAATAAATATACCAAGAAATAATGAGAACCTTAATATTAATTAATATCAACGTTACACATACGAAATCGAAGACAATTGGAGAACACGTGAAGTAGGAAACATGGGTCATAACCAGCACTATTGGGCGGAAACAATTGGAAATCGCCACTTTGATATTCCTGGAAATAGAAGTGTGAAAACGTGACTGACTTGTGAGTGAGTGACAGTTTGGGCTTACGAAAGCAGAAAAGAAGCGCAGTGAAATCTTACCAGCCAACGACGATGTGTTGGGAATTTGAGCGATGTGTTTCTAAGTAGATCGTCATCAAGGAGACTAAATGTGATCCCGGCTGTGGGTTGTCGCCACATGACACACTTCAGGTCTTCGTTGATACGGTAGTATTCCAAGGTGCGCTCACCCCAAATGTACACGCTAGTGTTAGTTAAAAGTATATTGACAAGAGAGAATTTAAGATAAATTTGTAATGTGCAAATAAATTAACAAGAGTAAACTTGAAACTTTCATCAAATACTCAATAAATTATATAAGACCTTAATAATAAGAATAAATTGAAAAATTGGCAATCTCTAAATTATTGTATTCCGTATAATATAGTCAATAAAGTATTATCCCTATTTTCTTCTCACATTATACAATAAATGATTCATAGAATTTAATTTGTCGAATTCAAATGCTTTATTTTTTATTAAATGTGGTAAAAATTATGTCATTAAATATTATTCCTTATTTCAAATTATTAAAAAATAAGTTATTATTAAAAAATTAAAATTATAAATCAACGACAAACTGAAAGATACAAATGCTTTATATTTTATTAAATTAAACATATATTTCAAGTTTATTTATAAGGATTAAGTCGACGATAATTTAATAATTAGTATAAACTAGTTTGTGATAAATATTTACCTTTAAAAAAACTATTCATACATTAAAGCAAGTTAGTATACAATAATGGTGGAAAGTAAAACATACTCATTCTTTGAAATTTTGACACCTTGTTTCTCAGCATTGTAAATCAGATGCAGAAGCTTTTGATCTACAAATAAAAAACGAGGCCACCATGTACTACTCATGTTACTACGAGGTAAGCAAACGTATACATGATACATTCACTCTATAGATTACACACTACAGTTGAAGAGCAGACACGATATATTATAAGCAGCAAAACCTATTTGTCCATCAACTATTTTTAGGTTCACGTTTATTAGAGTTGAGTAAATACGATTGTTAACGAATACGGTATCAACATGATTAACTATTGAATAATTAAACATTTAAAAAATAAATATGCACCTTATGTAAAGGTATATATGTAAATGCTTTGTACTATCATTGTTTAAGCTGAATAATTGAGCTATAATATAGCATTATACAATTGAATTAATACTTTATATACGCGCGCCTACAATAGAAATACTAACTTAATGAATATTTATGGAAAATAGGAATGTTTATTTCTTGCTAATATTTCTATTGTAGATATGTATATACTTACATATATTTATTTATATACTAACATATATTTTGTTAGTAGTTTGTGCAGATAACCTAAACGCATTAATGATTTTAAAATACATAGCTGCATATTAGAAATAAAATAATGTTAAATAAACAATAACAATAAATAGATATTTTAATTGAAAATCTTAAAAAAAAAAAAAATATATATATATATATATTAAACCATAATATTACTAAGCGATATCCCATAAAAATTTACTTTTTTAGTATACGAACAGTAATAATAGATCATTAAAATATATATTACTTATTATGTTCAGAGTAGTTTAGTGCATTAACAACCATTTCAGTAAAATTTATATACATCGGGAATCATAGAAATAAAAATCATCTAAATTTCAAATCTACCAAAACGAGACTTTCTCATAATAATACGAAGTAAAAAGAAAATATAATTTAATGTACTTTTTAATTATTAAATCAATGAATATGTACAAATGAAGCTGCCTTGTAAACTGCCTGAATAAGTTAGGGGAACAAAACAAGTGGAGACGAGAGGGTTCAAGATTGATGTACATATAAGTACATAAGTAGTCATAAAATATATACAGTCAGTGTAACAAAACTATGGTAGATGTCTAAATTAGGTCGTATACAGAAATGATAATTAGAATAGTATTTAATAATAAAACAGTAAACTATCTGAATGATGAATAGAATACACAAAGTTAGTTATGACTTGGCAAGAGATCTACTCAGGAATCAAATTGATCACTTCTTTGCAGTACTTTTCTTGGCCTTCTTTGAACTACCTCCAACTTTTTTGGCAGCGGGACGCTTTGTCTTGGGCTGAAATTAAAAATTTAAACAAATAATTATTACCTTTAGCCATACCAATAGATTAAAAGATTACCTTAAAATTAATAGGTTGAATTAAGTAAAAATTAGCAATAATAAGTTAACAATGTATTAATAATTTGTATCAACGATTCTAAAAGTATATAAATTTTAATTAACATACAATTAAAACAACTAACAAGTGAATTTGTTGAAATATTAACAGATAAAAAATATATATATATATATTATAAGGCAGTCACGGACAACATACCTTGGGTGTCTTGGGAGCAGCACGGGGCTTCTTCGGTGTCGCCTTTTTCTTGGGGGACTTGGCCTTCTTCACCACCTTCTTCTTGGGCTTAGCTGGAGATACGGTCCCATCGGCATTCACAACCTTCTTGGTCGTCTTTTTCTTCTTGGGTTTCTTGGCTTTCGGCTTTTTCACCTTCTTCTCACCAACCTTCTTTTCCGGAAGACGGAAGGAACCCGAGGCTCCAACTCCTTTCGTGTGGACCAGTTTGCCACTTTTGGTTCCCGCACGTAGGGCCATACGCATATAAAGATCAGCATTCTCCTTGGCTCCAATTTTGAAGTTAGCACGGATATACTTTAGCAGAGCCTGTCGACTGGAACCCTTACGCTCTTTCAGGGCAGCAATCGCCTTCTTGATCATAACACCATAAGGGGGGTGTTGCCTTGGAGCCGCTGGCTTCGCAGACTTCTTCCTTGATGTTTTCTTAACAGCACTAGGAGCCGGCGCAGCATCAGACATTATTGTTTTAGACGAAAAAAATAACGTACTACTAGCAAAGAAAAGCAACAGTATAACTCTGCTAAGCTTCAATCTAATTTGATTGGATAGCGACTTCCCGCAACGTACCACTTTTAAGCGACGCAGCGCAAGCTATTAAGAGGCGCTATAACAAGCTGTGTCTACCTAAAATTTGTATATTTTCTAACTTTTCGAATAATTGACTGATTTTAATGCGGTAAAAAGCATTTGATATGTTACTCAAACTATCAGCGAGTATTTTAATGCAGAAATCTAAAAAAATACCCTTTGCGCGTTGAAATACTGAGCTTGTTTATAGGACTACTCCCAGATGCAAACTTTAGTACTTATTTGAAGAAAATTGATGGTGTGAAGATCACACACGGGGAAAAATCGTCAAATTTCACCCAAACTTAGCAATGATATCATAGTTTCAAATTAGTAAATAAAATTGTACTTTTTTTATGGGGAAATATAACCAATATTTCGATGAAGACAAAACCATACACCAAAATTTTGTGTCTCCTTTATAATAGCATAAAATAATTCGAACTTTTTTCGGAGAAAAAAAGTTATAAAAATATAAATTTTTATTTAGAGGATAGATATAGATATATTTAATAGATCTGTCGAAAAAAATCGACCAAATTTGCTTCAATTAAAGATAAAATTCAAAATAAAAGAAACCGTACAAAATCCAGTATTAGCCAACCAGAATCATGGAAATACACATATCACAAAACATATTAAAACACACTTTGTACACATTAAAATAACTATAACAATAAAAAATATATATAATTATCATTAAAATACTTAATTCAACCCAATACTGTCTTCAAAATTAAATATAAACACGACAAATCAAATACTAAACTAAAGGTACCAATTGCAATAGGTTGTTTCAATACAACACTAAAGTTGAATATATTTAAGTAACAAGTAAAATAATTATTCAGGAAAATTTATAAACAATATAATATTTTAAGAAATCTGAGTTTTATTTTTAAATATTTGAAAGTGTTAAATTAACTACATAAAACATTAAGTTAATTATACTAATAGTATACGATGTAATTATACTAATACTAAAACGAACACTACTACCATTATTAGGGTTTTGTGCCATCAAACATTACATTTTTCATAATAAAATCATGCTGTTATCAAATTAATTACAACAAATATTTAGTTAACAATGATAAATATAATACGGAAATGGCAGATATACCTGCAAAATGGTCTAAATACTGAGTAAATCAGACAATTATAAATACAAAAATCATCTCGTTAAGTTGGAGGTCTACGAGCGTACTACAAGTGATATATCGATAAATAATTATTTTAACTGTTTTTCGTATATGTTATCTAAAAAATGTATGCTTTTGAAATGCTATTCGATTCGAAAAGAGTTGATGTGCACAATAAAACAAGGAGGTCAATTAAGGTTATTTGTGACAAGTGATTGCTTAAAAATGTGTTGATCAAACAAGGCATCGAATTTGGTAAAATAGGTTTACATCCGTAATAAATCAGCAGATTAACAAATCGGAACTTCTGTTAGTATTAAAATGGTTTTAAACGATTACTATGAATACTATGTATTGGCATAATAACAGCAACGTACTTCAATGATGGAACAGATTCATGTGCAATTACGTGTAATCCGAAGACAAGAATAAATTCAAGTAACCATACTCACAAAATTGTTATTATAACGACATCAGTAATTATAGTTTACATAATATGTATAAATAAAATTACGAGTCCTAAAATTTAATTAGCTAGTATTACACCAGTTTTAAAATATGATATTTGAGTAATAAACTGTATTACAAAACTTAATTTTAAAACGTCTTTTTAAATAAAAATTATTTTGAGAAAGAAAACAACTCATCACCTTATAATTTTTGAAATGAATGAAAATGTCTTAAAATAATCATGGGCGTCGAAAGAGCGGGTTTGGGGGTGAAGGGAGGGGACCGTGCAATAGCCCCTCAAAAATATCCTCATAAAAGGGGCCCCCGGCACATAGAACATAAAAATAAACAACATATGTAGGAGAAAGACTCTTTCGAAAAAAGTAGTTCAAATCTATTCAATATGCTAGTAAAATATAGTAAGCTATAGAAGTATCTTACTTATCCGATCTTAGTATCAGAGATCGGATAATATTCTTCTTCTCTATCAGATATTCTTACTTATTTTCGATCACTCAGTTCTGGTCAACTTCTACTACTATCACAGGTAATTAATTTGATTGAATTGGTTGCAACAATGTTTGCACGAACACTCTTTCAGTTGCTTATGGGGCACCAAAAACTCTTAAAGAGCTTCCCCAAAGGCGTGTTAATTATACTATACCGATAAAAAAGTATACAAAGGGCCCAATCTTTGAGTTGATTTTGTATCAAACTCGGAGAAACGACTTTTAGTGTTTGGAAGGTTTGAATAAACTATTAATTTTACAATAACAATATATTTATAGTTTACAATTAAATTTTAATGAAAATATAGTACGTACTGTAAAAAAATAGATAATCTTATTTTGTCTCTCAAACAAAATAGCTCCCGAAGGCCCTGATAATTGTACAAATCTTTAATTTATCTACTTTACATGTACCTACACCGACAATAAAATAACATTACACGAAAAAAATATGATAACATATGTTGTGTGTTTATAATAATTCGGTATTAGAGATATTGTACATATTAGAAATGCCAAATTATATATAATGTATAACTTTAAACATTAAATCTATAAAATCGTGTAGGTACTGTAATTTTATAATAAATACCATTGGGCACTTATCATATAGAGGGGGTGCTTAACAAAAATAGAAAATACGATGATTCAAACTTTGAAAATCTTAAAAACAAAGTAAATTAATTTGTTTTAATAACTATAACATTTTGGTAACGGCTTAGATTTCCAATAGATTTTTATAGGAGCCGTTTATTGAGAGTGAGCGTTTATTAGAGAAATTCTGATAGTTAGAATGTAATATATTTACGTTATATTATATAAACAATTACCTAATAAAATAGGTGTTAAACTGTGAAGACAATAGTATATTTTAAGAATATACACTAAATTAAAATTATCAATTATTTATTTAATATAACCATATCAATCTACTACTTAATATACATGTCTATTATTATATAGTAGGTATAAATATGATATATGTTACTGTATTTATCTAAAATTAACACCATAATAAATTTAGTGTTAATTACAATATTTTAAAACAATAATATAAAACTATAGTATATGCTGTAAATGAAAATAGATATTATAATCTCTATACGAATTCACTCTTATTTAAGTTTTGTAGAACACTCAATATTATAATTTTAATAACAAATAAATCAATATTTTACAAACATGAAAAACATACATTACACTCGTTTGAAAAATCAATATTCTAACATTTTTTAAAGATACAAATAAACATAATAATATTCCACTGATAATTTTATAGGTTTGCCATAATCTCAAATTTTGCTTTATAGATTATTCTTAGGAAATATTATCTACAAAATAAGAAAATATACTAATAATAACAAACTTAATGCATTATAAAAGATATGCAGGCATTTTATTTTATAACAAAACCCAGAAATATTTATAGATAACAATAAAACAATACCCACTAAATGTTAGATCATAAAAAGTACGTATTACATAAGATTAATGCCGACATAAGTTGTCAGGCCAATGACATCAAGACACTTATCGATTACTTGTTGATTAATATATTATACTTAAGTCAGTCGTGTTCAGTGCATTTCCCCTCCTACCTATCGTTAGAGTAAAGAAATGAATCCCTAAAACTGCAGTATGCACTCTAGAATTTTTATTTATCTTTCAGTACTGTCAATCCATCCGATAATAAGGAGCTTATATACATATTATGAAAAAGTTCACAACAAAGAGAAATAAAGGGAGAAGAGAGAATATACTATGTGGTTTCATTAATTGAGATGCATGCATAACATTCCTTCTAGCGTTTTGTACTAAGAATATAGATTTGGTCATGTAGTATTATATAGTAGAAGAGTGCACTTTTAAACCCAGGACTTAGTTATTTTAAAGTATCACGGAACCAGTTTATTAAGTGCGTTTTAATAACACTGATAAAAGAAAATTATTAGTACAGCATATTTTATGGTATATGTAGATTTCATCAAAATGTAATACTAAATATGTCGATAATGCGGATTCCGTGCATTTACCTAGCTAAACTTTGCGATATTAACAGCATTATCTGGAATATAAAATGCTAGTATCATGAGAAGCTCAGAGTAAAAATATGGCAAAATAGACAAGGTTCGTTTAAATTGAAGACTGAAAAATATGTTATCACTCTTGATCATTTCACGCAATTATACGTATGCTATTCACATTAGGAAATTAAAATACATATTCAATATTATAACAAAAATAGCACAACACACTGGACATACTGGAATATTTCCTCATTAATTATCATAAATAAATATAATTAATCAATCAAAATGTGATACCTTATTAAGTACCGAAAAAATAAAGTTTGTGGCGCATTTAAGTATTTAATAATCCTGGAAATTATGAAGCAATAATAAACTTAACGACCAAATTTAAAGTGGATTAGGACACATAAAATTTAAAACGACACATAAAATGTGCAGCCATGTTGTGAAATATTATTATTGACACATATTGCTTTGATCAGCGTCAAAACTAATATAGGATTCTCAATTTCGTTATACTCTTGCAGGTATTTTTCATTTGAAACAATGAATATTGAATAATTAATCAAACATCATATTATCAATATATATGAATGTTACATTTTTTAAATTAAAGTTTAGTAGTTCAAAGAAATAGTATGTGTTTTGTAGCGATTGCTTACCAGGTGCACTAAGAGTGGCTCCATACGCAGCAAACAGGAGCATAACTGGGATCTTTGAAGAGCATAACACTGGGTCAATTCGGCACACCTCGATCAGGATATCCAGAAAGCCATCTAAAAAGTGCATCATACAACTACATGTATAGAAGTTGAGTATAAGCTAGGCTATAAGTGGGTTAAAGGCGGGTACAGGTGAGAAAAGTATTGTTCAGGTTTAGTGCACTATTAAGCTTGGGTATGACGGCAAGAATAATCATATAACATAGTAGATAGAAACATAGTTTAAACCAGAGTACACATAGAGAAACGACTCTAAGGGCGTTGCTATGGATTTTGACTACACAATAAATAAAATATATTTTTTGATAGTTATTAGCTAACTACAACTACGAAAAGTATTTATATATATAACAAGTATCATTGTATAATTAATTAATAATAAAATAATCAATATATTACGCGATAATTAAGAAATAAATTACTATTATTGTGATTTTGTTTACATTGACGGCCGCCATTTATGTCTTATACACTGGCAAATGATTTAGCTTTAAAAATGCCAGGAAGTGATAGATTTTTTCCGTTTATGTCTGTAATAATCACTAAGTCTTAAAGTTTAGTTTTTCCAAATGTAAATCAATAGCAGGTAATTTATATATTTTCATAACAAAAATAATAATATAATTTTTCATCATATTCATATTTTTCATTTGTATATTAACTTTCAAACCTGTACATATATGTACTTTTATTGTTATTAAAAAGGACTAATTTCATCATATTCATAATTTTCATTTGTATATTAACTTTCAAACCTGTACATATATATGTACTTTTATTGTTATTAAAAAGTACTAATATGCTTGGATATATTTATTTCAATTTTCTTTTCTTGTATCATTAATAAATATATTGTTTCTGTTTTATCTATTTAGTTATGCATAAAACAATTATTTATTATCATTATACTACTCACAAATAGGGTTAGACGAGCAGTAGTACAAAAATGATTTTTTGTTTTCCTTGAAATTACAAATAAATATAAGACATGAAATCTACAATTGATATATATTTTTTAAATACATGAGTCGTTTCTCTATGTTGTAGGTACTCTATGGTTTCAAGTATGTTTCCTTTATTCATTCTCTCACCGTTACATAACTGTTTGAAATTTAATTGATCCGCGATCCTAATATATATAGAAAGAGGTTGTATGACTATACATACAAATTTATAGCTTATGCTCTCAAGAAAAAAAAATAGTATTCCGTTAACTCAAGATTTCTGATCGCTGTAACATTCACGGAAATCTTTCTATATTTTCGCCAAAAACCAAAAAAGGACTGCAATTAACAAAAGTATTTGTCACTTTGCTTATACGTATTGGATAGTACCTATTTGCAATATGAATGTATTTTAAGTTAATTGCTTAAATCTTATTATAAATTAGAACATATAAACTTAAGTTTTGGTGAACTCTTAAAAAGTGTTATTATCGCGTTATATAATAATATTATAGGAGAATCTAGAAAAAAATGCAAGTAAAGGATGTTATAATCTTAAGTTTATTCTTGTTGGAAATACTTGAGCAATAATATTGGTTTCGCCTTGATAACGTTCTCAATCACATGCTGGACAATTTCCTGCAATTCCTGTAGAGCTGCATTTTACCCACTGACTGACTATAAGGTGAATTTTAATAATGATACGCTATTGAGGATAATCGAAAAGATGTTCAGTTATGGAGAGATTTGATGATTATGGAGGCCATATTAAAAACGTGACTATGTTTATTTAAAATAATTGAGGTTGAACAAGTTGTGTAACACGTTGTCTTGGTCCTGTTAAAAACATATTCATTCTCTGGAAGTTTTGGAGATAAAATATGTTGGTGCAGTACCATCTGGAAGCCATCTGCATTGAGGTTCCAACAACTTAAATTAGATGGGCCAATCGAGAGAAAATACCCATATTAGCAGTTTTAAACTCGCTGTATAAACCTGTACGTCAAATATACTATCCATGTTAGACGCATGTGACTCATCCGAACCAAAAAATGTATCTGATATGAAGCCAGTAGATGATAAATGTGGTTTAGTCGAGATTTAAATATATTTCCGTGCTCTAGCATTATCTCAGAAACAAAAGCTCCTGGAGAAAGAAGGAGCTGTTCTCTATATAGAACAAAGAAAATTACCTAAAGCTAGTACAAATCTCCCAATTCTAAAGAAATTAGAGTTCTGCAATATTGTCTTCATAATCACAAATCTCTCCTCAATTGAATAATCAGGGGTTTATCTGTACCCTCTTGTGAAATCCGATCTTTGGTCGATGCGTGTAGAATGATAAGAAATCATTTACAAGGTCATTGACAACTTTATTTAGTCGAAAGAACGCCATATAGTTTAAGTAATTGGAATAAAAGGAAACCCAATTCAACATTATAATTTCCATTATAATTCGATTTATTTCTTTAAAATCCTTCCTTCATATTTTAGAACGTTACAACGACCTTTTTAGAGTGATTGTTCTTTTTTTTCGAACATAAGTTTACATAAAATATGTTATTAATATGATTTAACAAATTTGTTCACAAACGTTAATATAGACTCCAAGTCATATTATAAAAAAATGTGTTTAATATAGGTAAGCGGCGATCTTATAATTGTCGGGGTCATAGTGTAATGATTATACAAAGAGTTTCACTCTTATCGATTTCATAATATACGGGTAGGCAAAAAGTAGTATTAAATATTTTGATTAAATTAATTTAAAGAACAAATATATATATTTATACAATTTTAACATGCGTAAGTTGACTAATAAATAATTTATTGCCCGTATATCTCAAACTGTTTTACTACATACACGAGTTAAATGTTCTCAGTAATTTTAAAACCATATTTTGCATAAGGTTTCAGGTAGATAAATCGTAGTATTGAACTGTATGCAGAATTAATAAGAGTG
>JAYRBW010020607.1:0-12703 GCA_036023295.1 Invenusta paracnida
AATGAATTTAAACAAATTTTTAAAAGTGCGAAAAAAATACGAACCTTATCTTAGGGGCGCCATATTTTTAAGGGGGGGGGGGTACGACCGGTACGACCCCCTTGGGTGCGCGCCTGCTATGTGTTTTTTATATCTATAAACTATATCGCATTTTCATAGAATAATCATCAATTAGTAAAACATAGATTATAATAAATTAAATATATAAATATGTTGAAATCCCTTCTTGACATTTGGGGAAAATGCATAAATATACATAAATGTACATGCTTATACTTCTATAACCTTTAATGCAATTTGCGATATAATAAATGAATAACTGGCTACCAAATCCACTTGTATATGTTCTAATACATAACTATATTGTATTACTATCTATATATATTTATTGATATAAATGCATACAAACTTAAAAAATATAAAGTTCTCATATTTGTTGATCTTATATTTTGAAAAATTTACAAAAAAGTGCAGTATAGTCTAAAATCTAAACAAAAGGGCACTATTTATTTATTAGGAAAATACATCAACATATAAGATGAATAAAAACTGAAGAAATAATGAATGGTGTAATTTAGTTATTGATGATGTTATTATTAGAAAATATATTAATAATAAGCTACATAAGCAATACTTAAAAACAATCATTTATAAGCCATGTACACACAACATACAAACATAATATTTAATATTTAAAATATTTAAGTTGTCTAACCATTATTTTTGAATTTTCTTCAATAGAATGCTACTATTTATTAGAGAAACAGGTCATAAGTTCTGATTTTTTCCTAAATTTATAAATATTTCATAAACATTCTCGACAAAAGTAATATTTAAATGTTATTGAGGTATGATTAGCTAAACGCTTTCGTATATACAATACATCTTCAGAGCTGTATAAAATTAAAATTATACTACAATCGTAAAACCGATGACTATCTAAGTACAGATCAGCTTGAAAACAATATTCAATTATTTAAAAATTATGTGTGTTATTTTCTTTGTGATTATCTTTATTGAGTTGTTTACTTGTGTTTGCTTTGACCATATAATTAATTATATTTTTAGTATTTTATTTACTAAGACAATAAAGGTTTTTTTGTTTATATGATTTTTCGGAATTTTTTCATTTGTTTATTAGATCTGAAAAGTTTGAAATTTTGGGTCGACAGACGCTTCAGTTCCGTTCGTGCGCTTGTCCCACTCGTGATGTTGCTAGCAGAAAGCGAAAATCTTCATCTGTATCGCCACCAAGCAAGCCTGCTCGACGAAAAGCTATCAGTATGATTCTGCTTTTGTTACAAAACTTGTGCACATTTGTTACAATTTTCGATTTAAAAATGTATTTTTTATATAGATGTCTTAATTTTTGTTTAAAATGGAAAACAACAATTTTTTAATTTTGAGCTGTTTAATGAATTAAGATGCCAAGTGTGCTATATACTGTTAAATATAGATAGTGTAATGCTTTCAAAAATGGAATATATAATACATTTAGACTAAAAATTTAAATTAGACATGCTAAGCGCAGTTCAGTCACACAATTTCGAGATCAGAGATATAAAATAAAAACTTAGATAAAAACAACCATAATTTATATTAATTATAAAAGTATGGGCCTTAATAAGGTACAAAAGAAACCAAATAACAAATAATTGTATTAATAAAACAAATACTTACTAAGTAAACGTGTTTTAAAAAAGAAATATTTTCAATATGATTTTGTGAAAAGAAAGGGGCCTAGGATGGGATTTTAATTAGGAAGCAGTTTTAGTGCATTCTTTATTTGTGTAAATTCATTAGTAAATGTAATGTAGACTCTCATTGGTAGTATATTTGAAGAAATATCGTAGTTCTATTTAGAAATAGATCCAGAAAGTGAAAAGTATAATCTAATGAAATCTTCTATCATTTAGGATTAATTTCGGTTGATTGTACTCGGTAAAATGATTTACATACGTTACAAAGAGTTGTCACTACAGAGAAACCGGTATAGAGAAAGGTTATTGAAAGAAACGTTTCATAAAAGAATTGTCATTTACCAGAATCATTCACCTAAAGAATGTACAGTTAAAAGAAAAACACACGTGAAAATACTTAATCACAGAATAATCAAATCAAAGAAATAGCCTATCAGAGAATATCTCCCTCAAATTAGAGGCAGCTGAGTGTGAAAGTCCTCAATGAATCATTGTTTCAGATAAAATTATCTGCACCGATTTTATTTTTTGTAATAACGGACTAAAGTAAATACAGTAATCTTAAATAGAATGTCTTAACAGTTAATATTTTCTACAAAAGAACACATAAATAGCACACTAGGTTTAAAAGACAATAAAAATAATATATCGGTAATAATATAGGTATCAATGATTTTGGATACCTAATATACATAGCTGCTGTTTTTTATACATATGTAGACAGTATATGTAATTAGTGTGCAAAGTTCAAACACTATTTTAATGACATAATATGCTACATTAATATTAAGTAAGAAATATTCAGTTTAATTCAAATTAGAATAAGACCTTTCTAACTTAGTGTGCTATTTTTTATTCTTATGACAAAAATACTGGGAGTCCCAACTCGAAGCTTTCATAACTTGTAGCTAGACATTGTACTAAGTCCTAAATCTTAAATTCTAAATTCTAAATCCCGCGAAGCTATCAGAAGTCTATATATTTCCACCTGTGAATTTTTCTTTCAGTTGCACTTTTCTTAAGAGAGTGATTCATGTCAGCGACAATTCTTTGAGGAGGTGTTTCTTTCGATTATCTTTCTCAATACCGATTTCTTTGTAGTGATAATTCTTTTTTAGCGTAGTAAGACGGATAAAAACTATTATGTATACATTATATGTACATATATTCTATTTATTATAAAAATAAATTGGTATTGTAAAAAGTAAATATTTTTTAGAAATGTTTTATCAATGCACTTGTTATAAAATTATATCGTACAGTACATTTTGCTTGTTGTAATACATATAATCGAATTTCTATGTAAATTTATTTATTTCAAATACAGTTGAGATAAATGTTTCTAGATATTTGATGTATTTGTATATATTGATACCGACAACTTAGTACGTGCGCATATAACAATATTTTACTAATTATTACCTAGTTATAAATTGATTTAGTAATTTCATGGTATAGATAATTTATGTATACTAAATAGTTAGACATTTATTTCTAAAAGATAATTTACATTTATTATTATTTTAATAATGAAGCATATTCATATAACTTTTTTTTCTTAAAACTTATTTTCAAATAAAAAGGTAAGACATTATTTTATAGAACAGTACTCTTTTTACTGTAATAAAATTTACAAATACAAATTGATAGATTAAAACAAAATATTAAAATAATTCACTACACATTTACTAGATTACCACAGTAAATGTAGTGCACAGGGATCATATTGCGCATAATTTAACCCCTATTCGGTAATCCATGTAAAATCCAACATATTTAAATAACGTTCAACAGATTTTAGCATGAAGCCGGACTCCTCTTGGACTCCTGAAGAAAGCTCCCGGATCACACTTCGGGGTCAAGAGTTTTCCTTGCGGCTCATTCCACGACTTATCGAGTCCGCTGTTACTGCTATGGTCGAGCGAGCTATTCAGTCGGAGGAGGACAGTTTGGAGGTCGTTCGAGAGCGAATGGAGGAGATGAGACACGCTGAGGTCAAAATTTCTAGCTCAGTGTGAGTTCTTTCAGCACTTTTTTGAATAGTTGTTTCTGATCGAAGGGGTTGATGGGATGAAAGATCACTTCAAAAAGGTGGAATTTAGATTGAACTGGACAAATATGCATAGTGCATGGTCTGCAGTAAAGTTACATAGATATATATGTATCGATATACATAATCTACTTAATTATAGAAAACAAAAAATGAATTCATTATACAAAACTGTCCGTGGAAACTCATAAAAGATCTCTGTAAAGTGCTGTTTTTACTATTTTCACACATTTGCACACAATTTCTCTAAAATACTAATGAGGGCTTGACAAATTTCTCATATAGTGACTTTAACAATTTACAAAATTAGAGATGAGGTTCCTCAAACAAATTGTGCAACATATTCATCAGAGCAAGTTATTTGTAACGTATTTTACACCGACGTATTATTGCTAAACTTAGCCAAGAAAATTCATTTTTTGTCGTATGTGAATATCAAAGTAATCGAAAATACGTAGCTCATCTGAACTGTCTTATGAAATTGAAATACACCATTGACATTGCCTATAGGTATATTTTCCTCGTATTTTTGTGTCATTTCCCTTTAGACGAATATTAATAGTATTTTAATAAGTAATTAAAATAATATTAGATGACATAAATAATTCTCAGCGTTCTAACTCAACCAAAAATACGTTACATTAAACACACTGTATTCATATATGAATACAAACTAAATATAAACAAATGCAAACATAAATTAAGAATTGTTCTTTCGTCCACTCTTCTCGATGACATATAAACAGTTGTATTTCACAAAATGTTGTATAGAACAAGTTTTTCGTAAAAAGGGTAAATATTTTAGAACAAAATGAAAACATGACTAGTTTTTTTAAGTTTACCTTGTTGATTGCTAATTAATAAATTGGTATAGACCTTAATGTTAACAATTAAAAAAATTCAAAATTCAGTAAGATTATATCATAAAAAGGACCAAGAGAGATGAGACAGCTGTTTGATATCAATTTTCTATGTAATTTTTGAACACACCTGATATTATCTTTTCTAAGCCTATGAGTTTGTGGAGAAGAAATTGTTTGTGGTATACAATTATAATAATATGTATATAGAAGTACGTTTACCTATACAGCTGCCCCCAAAAGTCTTTTAACTCGCTTTCATACATAAATATAGATTTTAATGTATAGATTTAAATATAGATTATAAATGTATTTATTCTTACATATAATTAATTATATGTAAGAATTAATGCATTTACATCGTAAGTTATATAACTCACGAGTTCACTTATTATAACTAGCTTGCAATGATTAATTGTAAAATCATAGTATACAATCAGAATGCATTAAATGTGCAAGTCAAGATACTTTTGGCGGCAGATTTATATATATATTAGCGACAGGTGTATTGCTAATAGTGACCTTAAATATGAATAAGCATAGACCCTATTTTTTATATATATATAGCTGTTTTGTTTTTCACTGACAAAGTTTGACCCTATTTAAATTATATTTAGGTATACAAAGAAATTGATTTCGAATAAAATATAGACGCAAGCTATGATTATCTTTAGCTGTTTGTTGGTATTTCTTTTGTGTTGAAGAAACACATTGCTGAAACCTTGATTCTAATAAAATGGAGTAAAAGTTTGTTATAGAGTCGTTTCTTTGATATAATCTGAAGCATAAAATTAATTTTCAATAAAGATAAACTGAGTGACTGTACAATAGAAGTTTATTAATATAATGGTTTATAATTAATAATTAGGTAGATGAAAAATATAATAATTAGATAAAATAATAATACAAATAGATACTATAATAACATTTGTAGTGCTAGTATATTTGTGTAAAGTAAGATTGTGCGTTGTGTTATATATACCTACATATATAATAAGCGAACACAAATTATAAATACGATAAAAATAAGTCTGTAGTACTAATTAAGAATAAAATATTCAGAATAGTATATCTATCGTATGACTAAGTAAGACTGACTGCTATTAATTCTTTATAAATTTGAAATATTATAATTAATATATTATGTACAAAATACTAGAAATTAAGTACTTCACCTATATTTTTCTGGATCGTGTATATAAATGTGTTAATTTAATTATTATAGAAAAGTTATATATTTATACATGTGTATATTATGGATTGGTTGTTTTATTGTAATTTATTAATGACTATAATCCTTTGCATGTATATTATATGTTTTTTACGTCAAACATAATTCAACCAGATTCCATAGTTTAAAACATATTAATTTGAGACTCAAAAACTGTCTAAACGAAAATCTTTCAATTTTATTTGAGCAGTGTATACTTTGTCCTTCATTTAGGAATAACACGATAAGTGGATGCCCAACACTTATCCCCAAACCCTGCCTCGAAGAGACCAAATATCGACCGCCCGTTAACCCGTCATATGAGACCCACTCGCGATTGATTGGTGCTTGTATGCCAACAAACGGGGCTGGTGGCGTAGGCGGCATTAAGCACCATAGAATTCCTAGTGCCGCAGAGATGGGCGAAATTCCAGATGATGTTTTCCAACTGGTTATGGACCATCAAAAACAGGCGTCGTATTCAACGTGACCATAAAATTACCCCTATCTTCATTCACTTCGACATTACATCATATTGAATAATAATTGAATAATAATGTATAAAAACAATTGTATATATATAGTAGTTGAAAAACAGCTACTAAAATAACGAAACCAAAATTTATTATTTTCTCTTAAAACACTTTCTAAGCGCCTTTTAAAAAATGCTATTTCAAATATATTCGCTATTCGTATCGATTACGTGCTGTATTGAATTGGTTTCTCCATTATAATTCAAATACGAATTAAAATAATTTTAGATGCAATGTACAATACAATGTAAAGATTTTTTTTACTGAAAATGATTTGATTTTTCTGTTTATATTCCTTATTCTCGAGTCTCGTTTACGACTTTTAAAATATATTTGCGTTATTCGAATGTTTTACTCTGAGCACCACAGAAAGTAGTATTTTTGAATTGTGAAGTTATCAAATCAACTGTATTTTCACCTGTATGGGGGTATTAATAAGGCAAAGTTTCCACTATTATTTATTTTGTGCAGTTTAATACTATTATTTTGTTACTGAATGCCATTTCAACATAATTAAACAATCAATAACGGTAAATTGTCCAACTTATCAAACTGATTTAGGTATATTGTATGAAGGGAAAGATACATATGTGCGCTTAGAATGCCTAAATCTTCGGTGTTAAAGTGATTTTGATCGAAAAACATAATATTACTTTAAATATACTTATTTATATAAATCTGCAAAAAATAGTAGATTTTTTCAATGATGAAAACTACAACGCACTGAATTTAAAATCAGTTAGAGTTGAAGCTGTATAATATACTTAGTCGATAATCTATTATTATGATATATTTAAAACATTTGGTTTGACTAATAATAAATCTAGGAAAGCGATAAGCATTTCTTTTTAAGAATATTTTTATCTTCTCTTTTAACTTGAATATAAAAATATTGCTTTATATGTATGCATTGTATACATACCAAAGAACTATATTTCGGTTTGAGTTAAAAAGTTGTATACACCGAGTTTAAATTAACTTGAAATAATATACATATTTTAGATTTATCCTCTAAAAATATTTGTAATAGATAATTATAAAAAAAATTTACTATATACTTTTATTGACACTTTAGTATTTATTCATCACATTCAAATAATACTAAATAAAATACATCCTTTTTATCAATGTCGTGATAACCGAAAAGCACTACGTTTTTGATATAATAGATCTGTAAATATTTAAGAATTATCTGTTAAATAACATTAATTGAATTTAGATTCATTAAATGAACTATTTTACTTATTATGTATATACATCGCCATTTTCTATTTATTAATAAATGTATCGAGATATATGTGGTTCAAAAATAATTTATTTTAGTTGTTTGAAAATGTTGTTTTATAAAAGTATATGTGTGCACTAGTTTATATGTATATAAATGTTTAAATATTAATCTTCTTGCAAGCTAAGAAATAAGCAATTATGGGATACCTTATTTAGGTCAGTATTATTTAAACTTTGTAATCAAAAATATCTTTATAAAAATACAGTATATCTAATTGAGATTACAAACTTTTTATATCAGTAGCTCTTAGTATAATACAATATATTTTAATGTGCTACTGCAGCAAAACTTTGATGATAATAAAAGGTTGAAATATTATTGAAGATTTGGTTGATTTAAAATAGTTGCTATGCATGCGAATACACCCAAATTACAATTATCAAAATATTGGGTATGTTTAATGAATTCAGTACTATGTGAATATATTCGTATTTATGATAACTTTTAGAACGAGTTATTGATGCACAAACTAATTCTTGGATTGCTGAGTATACTAGACTAATATATGAAGGATGAAGGATTTTAGCTTTTTACTTAAATTACTTTACGTTTGATATTAAAAATGTTTTTGAAAATTAAAAAATGTCGGAACATAATCTCATCGATTTGATATTGTGTTTTTAAGCATTTGAACTATTCTACATGTTCTTCTTACTTAATAATTTTGTATTATTTGCAAATCTACTATATATATTAATAGAACTTTATTTGAAAATATTCTGGATAAAGAATCTGGTTTTCAATTTAATAAAACGATTGTTGGAAACATAATTGCTGCAATTTTGTATAACATTTAGGACACTTTTACACATTTCATGCACATTTCTTTGTGTCCATTTATGATGTTTTTATTTGTTTCATATTATTTTTATTTATTAATTGAGTATTATTTGCAATACTGCTATTAATAGAACTTTATTTGAAAATATTGTGCATTGTGTTATATTGAATATTTGTTATTTATTTATTTATAATACTTTTGTTTTGAAATATGTATTACCCATATTAATAATTTTTGAATGTATATTTTGAAGTGGTATATAGTAGAATATATCATTTTGTATCAGCTGCTTTTATGAACAATATTTTTTTTAAAATATAGGTAAATAAAGTTGAATACAAATTCTATATATCAAATCTAGTGATATTGTTTTGTTGATGGAATATAAAAGTTGTAGAATTGCTAATTTTAACTCACTATCTTGTCAAATTAAAATAATTTACGTATATATGGTAACTCATTAGAACACTGATATTTATTTGCGAAAAATGAGACTTCATTATAATATTGTGAGAAACTATTATAATTCGTATTCTTATTAGTATATTTTAAAAATTTCGCTCATATAATTATTTAATTCAGCTGAAAAGTAAAATCCTTACAATTTTATTTGTTATGCAATTTTGCAATTAATTATTTTAATAATAAAGTAGTTTAATTTTTCATGTTCATACTTTTTCCCATGAGTGACTTATCTATATTAACAGAAAATAAAGTCTGTTCAAAATAAATGTGCTGGTATAGGCCAACTCTCCACTTTTGACTTTTTTGTGCATAATTTTTGTTACCATCTAATAAATTTCGCGTGTCTTGAAAAGTTTAAAGGTTTGATAGCTTATGTAAATCTTCAGGTACGTATAGAACTTGTCTCAAAATTTAATACTGATATCAGTATCCGTTAAAATTTGACAATAGTTTAAAGTATAACAAATGGCTAAAATCATACCAAATATTAACAGTGTTTTGTATTCTACAATAATTTCAATTTGTAATTTCTTTGAAGCAATGTCCAATATATCAATATTAATTGTGTGTATATATAATAGAATAATCATTATAATGTCTTTGGATAATTAATACGACTTTGGATATAAACATACGAGATTTTATGTCTATGACTGTTAAACCGTAGAAAGCACCCAGTATGAAAATCGTTGTATTTTGAATTACTAATCAAAATTCAGTTTAGTTTTCAATCAGAATTATCTTGATCAATGTTTTCTGTCTAGTTACACTCTTCAATTCATTGCGCTACTGTACAAAGGTTTTTTTTATTTGAGAAGAATTTATTACACTTTGAAATTTAGTCATTTTATGAATGATAAACTTTCTTATTCGTGATCACACAAATACGGTTATAAATAATGCATATTTAAATGCATGTCTATACATTTATAAATTGCCTGAACTCTATAAATAAGAATGGTGATATTTGTTTCTCTAATTCACCCACGATACTACATACATGTTTGATTTAATCGATAAAAAATATAATCTTGATCATTTAAGATATATGGATAACTATGGCATAGAGTGTAAATTTGGCTTAAACTAAATATAGATCGATATAATAGATTAAGAAAGAGCTCACTATTACAGATTTTTCTTCTGTTAAATACAAACAATGTGTTTGAAATTTGCTGTTGTAAGAGTGTAGGAATCGTGACCAACGATATTCTTTAATTTTGTTTCTGTTTTAAGGGTTTTGTGATTATTTTTAGATAAATTCTAACAAGAGAATAAGAATGGTGTGTATTAAATTGCAGTATATGTGTTGTTTTAGAACAAAAAATAAATGGATTATTACAGAAAGGCAAATTCTCATTCGTGATCAGATTTAGAAAGTAATATCTAAAAACCCCTTGGAAGTCATCCGAAGCCTATTTTCTGTTAAAAATCGTTGTATTATAAAATATCTTTATGCACACTGCTTTCAAAAATTAATCCACTATCTTTTTATCTTCTAACATACTTAAAATTGTGCATGTTTATACATTTATGACAAGCCTTATGCATCGACTGTTTAACTAGCAATGACAGTTTATTCTATTGTTTTGTATGCAATTATCTACCATAGTAAATCCATATCTATGCAATATACTATCATTAAATTCTGTGAACAGTGTATATTTGCATTTAAACAGATATTTAATATTTACTGGTTTTAATAATACCGATTTAATATGTTATTTATCTCATTCGTGATCAGAACAATTAATCATCATATTTTTATTCAATATTATAGTGTAATGTCAAAAAGAAAATTGCAACTCACTATTTAGGAAAAGACAACCCTAATTCTGATAGAGCTAAAAAACGTCTTGAGCAGAACAGATTAAATAACTTACGATATAGACAGCGTGTCAAGGACGATCTCAATAAAGAATAAAAAAATAAGAAATTTTTGGAAGATGCAAAAATCCGACAATGAAATAAAAATATTACAGAAAGGGAAAAGAGAGATTAGGATGTCATTAACGTGATGTCAGTCGTCAAATATGGCTGACAAAAAAGATGTTGAAACAGAAAAGAAAAGAGTACAGATTTGAAGAAAAGAATACAGACAGTAAGTTGGAATGAGTTCATCAGTGATAATGAATCTCAGTCATATTATAGACGAGCAGAAGCAAAAACCAAACGCAGAAAAATTAAACTACGTTTATATACTTAAAAATGGCAAATATGAAGTTGGAGAACCGTCCGGCCGGGAAGTACGTTATTCAGGAGTTTCGTCATATTTGTCCGTCGCTAACAAGGAAGGTGTCTGGTTACTTAATGAATTCATATCATGCAATAAATCTCGACGAAATTTGTTTATAGGTAAAGAAATTTATCATAATATAGAGGGTGATCAGCTGGAAATAAAATTCGTAAAGCAGTATCGCCGAGAGATAAATCAGTTTGTTTGGCCCGTTATGGTTGATATTAGCTTATTATTGTATTCACAAATAATTGGAAAGTTGGCGGAATTTATCATTATACGTCATGGTATCATGCAATTTTCTGATGTAAATATTCTTGAGTGGACATATTAAGAACTGATATTTTAAAAGTGTGTACATACAGTATATCACATTCGTGATCGTTTGAAAATTTCACTATAATAAGAACATTAACTACTAAGTTTACTTTAATATGCACATTATTTGTATTTTCACCAACTGATGCTGTTCAAATTAATGTACAATATAACAATTTGCATTCTTGTTTATTAATAAAAATACAGAACAATTCCTGATAAATTTAGTGATCTATGATGCTAGCTTACATTTTGTTATAGCAATACACATTATGTTTACCTTTTCGTGTAAAATTGTAATTGTCCTATTAAAATTAATTACCTGCATACCTATTAGAAAAATCTGTATTTGTTGTAATACTTCATTTATACGTCGATTTTATTAATAAGCTCTCTTTTTCTCATTTAAAAAAAATGTTGCCCAGGACTATAAAAGCCGAAGGTGGATAAAATTTTCTCATTCTCTCATTTATTTTGTTGCCACGAGGTTGTCTCTCTCTCTCCTCACCATGGTCAGATCCAGAATTGCAAAGTCATATAGTATATGCAACGACCGTAACTCCTTCTTTTACGGTGCTTGCAGCCTACACTTCCAGTCGCATGCAGGGCAGCGGTTCCACAGCTGTCTGAAGTAGTTTTGTCGGAGTGTTGAGGACACGACAACTCCCTACCCTACCGAGTCCTCAATGAAGAGACGTCACGGACTGTGTACCGGTGACAAGGTCTCCAACCATCGGTTGATCGCCCAGATTAAGATAAGAGAGGTCATTGAAGCCGGTCAGCGTGGGTAGCCACTCCAGCCGGCCGTCTCCTTCTGCCCTATGAATGGGCTCTATTCTACTGGGACCGTGATGGTCGTCCCACAGTCAAGTCAGTCATCATCACCCCTGCCATGGAGGTCCCTCCCAACTGCAGTCCTCTCCTCTCAATCGCTCTCCCCAATTGTGGACCCGATGTATCCTCCCCCTGCTCATCAATCATCCATCTCAATTGCGGACCCGTTGTCTCTCCTTCCATGGGAGGTAGAGCCTCCTCCCCCTGCTCATCAATCACCCATCACAATTGTGAATCCGTTGTCTCCCCTTCCATCGGAGGTAGAGCCTCCTCCCCCTCAGGTCCTGCCGGTCGTGACCCTCTGTTGAATCCGTATATATAATCTAATTATATAGATCATGAGCCACTTTGATTGGCTAATACCAGTTATGTATATCCACCAGTTATGTATTACCACTAATGTATATTATATCCTGCTCACGGCTATC
>JAYRBW010020618.1:0-12702 GCA_036023295.1 Invenusta paracnida
TACTTCTATTATTCACAATTACTTTATTTTTATTTTTATTAAACTGTGCGTCAGTGGACAATTTATTTTAAATCAAATTCTTTAATTTGTTACGGTCACCCCTGTATTTAAAGTTTATGGCCAAATCTTATATATCTACTGTCTGAAATTTTAAGTTGACTGCATGGTTAACTGGAACAATACCTACATCGCATGTGGCGGATCATCTATATAAATTTGCTTATCTTATACTAACAGTAGTTAGTTTATGTCACATTCTTTCATAGAAACTACTCAATTATATATACATATCATCTAAACAATAATAATAAAATATTCTGATCATGATTATGATGTGATGATACATCGAAAGCTTTTAAAAGAAATTGGATAATAAATTTATTTTAATTCTTAAAAAAAATTCAAGTCGTTTTTACTTCATATGTACTTCATATTAGCTCTATACATAAATTTTATAAAGGTAACTTCCAAGTAGGTTACTGGTGAATTTCTTTAGTAATATATTAAATTTCTAACTATCTTTAAGGTAGGTACATAAAAAGCTTCGCTATGTGCACTTTCGTTTATTATTATATTATTGTAGTCCTTGGTAGTATTATATATAAGGGTCGCTTTCAAATACCTATTAATTCTAGTTAAATTCGCACATATACCTTATTTTTACAGCCCACTTTTTTCGGCTGACTTGAATATTTGAATATTGCTTACCTCAAAATCTCATGTAATAATCCTATATATATGTAGATATTTTCTAACTAAAACATTAAATTATGTGTTGATATCATATTGTAAATAATTAACAAAATATTTTTCATACAATTACAATAAAAGAACAATTTTTATACTTTTTAAATCTTATGGATCACTTATATTATGTACAATACGAACGTTCTACGGCTAAATATTATGGAGAGTAAATGGTTAAGTAAGCAAAAGATTAACGTGTAAATGTAGAGCTAAGAAAATACATAAGTACGATACATCAGATTTAAAACGTTTAAAATGTGTTCTTTTATTATAAATGTTTCTATTGTTATTATGACTACAAAATATATTTTAATGCGACACTTGTGTGAAAAATATTTTGTAACTTATTAAATATAAGAAAATAATAAATATTCTTAAATATATATTTTATTAAGTGGACTAATTAATGGGTATACATATTATAATGATATTAAATATATATAGAATGTTAACTTTGTTATACAACTCAACTCTGTCCATAAATAACGCGTACCTCGATATATTTTATAATAAATTAATGTTTAAGTATTTTATATATTATATATCTGTGTATTTGACTGCTCATAATGCAATATATATTGTGAGTGGGGACTCATCAGAAAATTTATCAATGAATCGAATTACACTCGATACAAAAGTATTTAAATAAGAAAAGTCATTAAATCGATATATCCACTAGTCTAGTGTACCCATAGATATCGTAACATTGTTTATCGTTAACAATGTTATTACGATATCTATGAGTGTACGCCTATACTATAACTAATATAATATGACTAGATTTGAACCTGCGTTATTACAATATTTGAACTTGCTGTCTCACATTTAAGCGAACTTAGCGAATAATAGTGGTCTACATTTTAACTCACAATTTCAAAATTTGCGTAGTAGAGATCAAAGGCTACAGAACTGAGAACCTTGGAGTTGGTAGGGGATGAATAGACTCTAGTTTTAAATTACAGTTGTTCGATGTTTTTATTTAAAACCTATATATACATATAAACTTACAACGTAATCAAAATTATTAAAAGAGTCTAAAACATTTGCCTTAAAATATTTAACTACAGACAAGATTATTTATTACCTTTTTCTTTTCGTATAATACAGTCAAATACCGTTATAGCGAACTGCTTAGGGACTGACCGATTGAGTACGCAATAACGGTTTTTATACATTTATATATACGAGTAAGTACATATATAATTTTTCAAAATTAAATTTTAAACATTTTTTCGTTTCTTTTTATGGCCCCCCGTTTTAATAAAATCTTTCCCTTTTCATATACATACCTATTAAAAGAAAATAGGATTGTTATGTTTTTTTATATGTAATATGTTCAAATAAAACAAATAAGATCATATGTACATTTAATTAGTAGATAAGGCAACATAGGTGTAAAGAGTAGGTATACATATTATATCTTGTACCAAGTTGTATTAAATGTGTATCAATTGTATTAAGTATGTATGAAGTTTATTTTACAACGAAGAAATCGCTTATTTTCGGTTGCACTTTTGTACCCTGATTTGAAACATATTTCTCGAGTGAGGTGTACAGTGGTGTCTGACTAGACATTCACACTTGCGGTCGCAATGTCAGTGTTTTTAATCATGTCGCGCTACTAGGTTAGAGATATTTAAACGTATGAGTTACATAATAGGTTTAGGTGGGTTAAATGGGGCAATATACTACCACCAGCCGGAATGGCATTGAAAAGATAACTCCGCCGCCGTTGATATATTTGTTTGCCTTAATTATATCAAATGGACAATCTACTAATTTATGTAAACTCATGAGTTGCAAACTGTCTTGCTTTATCTGTACGCAGTATCGATACAAAAGTGCATTGAATAGATTGCAGCGTAGCCCTGTTACCAGTACGCTATATGCATTATCGGTGTTCGCTATATTGATATTTATTTATAATAGGTTTAATAGGACAAAAATCGGGACTTTGACACAGGTACGCAATAACTGTTAGTACGCAGCCCAGTGTTTCGAAACTTACATTTTTTGAAAGAAATTACAATTCTTAGATTTCTTGCATTTTCTTTGACAGAAATTTGAAATTTCTTTGAAAGAACTTGTAATTTCTTTGAAAGCACTTTCAATGTTCTTAGATTTCTCGCAATTCTTAAATTTCTTTGAAAGCACTTTCAAAGAAATATAATTTTCGAAACACTGGGAGTAAGCCATATACACTATAACGGTATTTGACTGTACATGCAAATATTTATTATTAGTTTTTAGAAATAATAATAATCTGCATGTATAAGAAAGATGTCTGATTGGTCACATAATTCACTTGAATATCTCTGTTGGTATTTCTTTGTCTGTTTTTAAACTGGTATTTTTGAAACTGAATTATATATAATCTAATTTTAAGGAAATCTACTACAATTTTGTCGCTATTGAATTCAATATATTTATTAATATCACTCGTCGATGTGATCACGTGGATGGATCCTAATTTTACTTTCACCAACCATATATTAAGAGAAGTTTACATATAGGGAATGTGCGTGCGAATGTCTGTTGTTGCTTCTAATTTGTTTAGAAGTGACATCTATTCATATATGTATAATTGTAGGTAGGATATTAGAAATAGTAACTGTTAGACTTGGTAATAAGGGGTTCAAATACCAATATATTATCTGTATCAGACCTGTGTCATTTTATCCTATAAATTTAAAGGATATGAAAAGCGTAACAGTGCTTGTCATTACATTTTGAATCTTTTGTGTGATGTGGTGAGTACGACCCAATTAAACGTAGGAACAGTGTACAACAGTGGCTACTTGGAAAATTGTTTTGATATGATATGTTACTATAGCTCTATTTTTGAATATTTATACTATAAAAAATGTATAAATTTAATATTTAACATCCAAGTTTTTGTTCAATTTCTGCTTCTTGCTTCTACTTATATTTCACTTCCAAGAGTCTAGTTTGATATTTCGGATAAGTTCTTTTTCTATAAGAGTCTTTTGTACTTTGCAAGTTTATCATTCTTTTTACTTTGGACTTTTTGCCTTCTGCAGGGCTCTTTATTCTTCAAATAAGAATTTATTTATATGATTCTCTAAGTCAGAAGGGCTCTATTTATATATTTTTTGGCTTCATTGTCCATGAATATGCGTGGATTATTTAAATTGACAATACAATCCACTTTTCCGCAGTAACATAGATAAAGTAGGGCACTACCCCCGCTTAACCACTCGAATTTATTAAATCATTGCATACTTTTGGTATATTGTTTTTTGCAAGAAGCAGCTATTTTTTATTTGTTAGGCGTATCATAACAGGTATTTCTTTAATTTATATTATACAATTTAGTCTTTGAGTAATTGATTGACTAGAGTTTCTTCACTCACGAGTCTGATTACAATCGATACTAAAATTCGATGCCTAAAAATAATTATGCTTTAAAATTTAATATCCATAAACTACCATAATTCATAAAATAGTATCGGGTATAATTAAATGTGACATTATATATGCATTTGTCAGACAATTTACATACTTAATATTTCTTCTAAATTGACAAGTTAAAAACATATCATTAAGGAAAATTCATATCTATTCCTTACTTATACTCTAGATAATAGATATAAGTTCAAAATATTAGCAATATAAATTTTATTAAAATAAAGCGGTTTTCTTTATATAACGTTAATAATAACGTGATTAGTATTAAATGAATAAGAGTTTAATATATAACCTTTCATATACGTATACAAATAATAAATAAATATACCTATTGTAAGTATTGTAAGCAAATATCTGATATACTAAGCAAGTAGGTAAGTATCTATTATATTGGCAATTTATAAATTTTTCTTGTCTGGTATGATTAAATGAAAAATTATCAGCAAATAAAACAGAGAACATTTGTATTACATATTTTCAAACAATTTCAGTAGTATGTAGTATTCAATAGATATAATATTAAAAGCTTGATGAACAGAGGGAGCTAGTAAAACTGAGCAATATCTCATTTACCAATTATAGTTTTCCGAACAATATTGTTTTAATCATAGAAACAGACTGTATTTTTATTCCTTCACTACCCTCGGCAGTACTTTATTAGCGGCTATAGATTGGATTTCTGCCTCCTATCTTTAACATACAGATTTGTCAACGAATTTTGTTCTTTCTAATAAAAATGTATGTATTTTGAAATATTTTTTCATATGGTTTATTTAGCGTTTAGTAAAGCATTTCAACATATAACTTTGCCTCTTGAAGTATGCATGCAGCTATTACTGAGTGTTTCTTCACAAATATATGAAAACTGTCAAAAATTGTAGCATTTTGACTAATTTCACGCGATTAAAAGGTGTATGTATCCTGATTTCCCTAGCATCCTGATTTCCTTCCCCCTCCATTGAAAGTATTGATTCCGCGCAGAGAATGACAGCCTACTTAATAGATAATAGTTAGACATTCAGATATCATTTGAATAGTGCCGTTATAATATGTATATGAATTATGTGAGATGTTCTTTATTAGAGATTTTTTGTTTTAGAGAAGGAAAAAATGAAAATGTAGTCTATTTCTATGATTTTAACTATGGCAATATAGTCATTTAGGCTAGTGTGACTGTAATAGCTATTTATACCTAGATGTAGCACTTAATACGTAATTAGTACGTAATTTCGGTTATAGTGTTTACATGTTCGTATTTTGCGCTGAATCACGAGGGCTATGTCATATAATATAGAAGTCTGTGGTGAGGGAAGTATATGGATATATGGAAATATATAGAAGTCTGTGGTGAGGGATATATGCTCGTTTTACAATGTTTGAAGAACAAAATTTTATAATAACTTTATATATATAACTATATTTAACTATATATAATAAATCTATATATAACTTATATTTAGTTATGACAAGTGGTATAGTTATTATAAATAGACACTTAGACTTATGTCATAGTTATATTTAGTTATGTCAAGTTGTATAATTACTATAAATTAACGTAGTTGAGTCTATTTCTTTATTTCTTGCATGCCTATAATGACTTCAATCATCCATTAGCAATGGTTCTCAGTTCAAATTTCTTTCGCCGTGTATCGGTTCTTTTTGGCACAATTTTGGTAAGTAGGTATTGAAATGTTTTTAATTATATGTACCTATAATTATTGTTTTATATATCATTTTGAAAACTTTTGTCACTAACATATCAACGCTTTATTAAAACATTTGATCAAAATAAATAACATTAATGATTGAAAACTTAATATAAATAATATTCGATAAGAAAAAATTAATAATATTCTTATAGGTACATAATATATTAGGTATAAGGATGAAACCCACTTAACGAAAATTACTAAGCTAACTAACTCCAAGCTCAGGTTGGTTCAATTTAAGTAGAAGTAAATTTAATGAGGAATGATTCGATTTTATTAATTATATTAAATTGAATATTATTCTCATTGCACAGTTCCATATTGGAATTTCAAAATAAATATTTCAAGTAATGAAATGAATAATGCATTACCAGCTCACGTAAATCCTATAAGGTAAACTGAATTATATGAAAGTATTATTTCAGTTCAATGTTTACTAAATATACTTTCATGCACTATACTGCTTAAGCTAATAGTAGATTATAATAATTTATGTTTATTACCTATATGTATGTTATTCTCATATTGTGCAGAGAAAAGATATTCGTTTACTTTCTATATTAAAAAATAAATAAAACTATTTTGTTTATATAAAGTTAATTATAACGGGATTAGTATTAATTAAAGATGAAGAGTTTAGTGTTTAACCTTTCATAATATATACCATTAAAAACTTAATATAAATAATATTCGATAAAAAACAATTAACAATATTCTTAAGGCTATACATTTTTCTATTCAACCATGTAAATGGTTAAAATAAGAACAAAGAGACTTTAAAAAACACCAAACAACTCCTCTTAGCTTTGATATACAATTAGGCATTATAATAATGCTATATATCATACAAATATTAATACGATTTTAACTTCAATGGCCTATATATTTATCATGAAATAACTAAAGATGTATTTAACTTGGTTATTGTTTTCATTGGGGTGCTTTCATTTCTTTAATATATTTGGTTCTGAAAACAAGTCGTCATGTTTTCAATAAATTGCATGTATCTCTGGGCGTCTATTGATTGATTTATAGATAATATTTCATAATAATGGCTTCCCCTTTGTAATACTGCTATTTTAGATATCAGACTAAAATGTTATGGTAAGCTATCGATGGAAAACAACTGTTTTGTTCGATGTGGCTTATACATGATGATAAAATTTGATAATATCCAAATATACTATTGCCATTTAATATTATGTCATATACTTTTCATTATACACAAATATCCATTTGAGATCTAGATATGCGTACTTTGAGTCATATTTTCCTGTATTTTTGCAAAATTACTTAATAAATATTTAAATAACAAGAAATAAAATTACATTATTATTAATTCCAAGTAGGAAGACAGACTTTGAAATATAGACAATATTATTAGTGTTTAACTTCTGTAAATAATAATAAATCAATAGATTAACTATTTTACTTACATACATACCATATTTTTGCGCTACTTAACCATTGTTATGTGAATGTGTCACTTTTCAGTCTTTTCAGACTCAGCAAGGCTCTTCTAAAAATATCACAGTACGTATTCTCATTTCCATCCTCTTTTCATAAGATTTACCAAACGATGTATACAACATAATGACATATCTAGTATCATATCTTAGGAAATATATTATACATAATATGTATTTATGCTCATATTATCTATAAAATACAGTTATTTAGTCTTATTAACTATATCAACGTTAATTCTAAATTATATTAAGATAATTTAATGAGCTTTTTGATGCGCATATTTACATGTTTATATAATTAAATATCTATTTTTCAATATATAAATTTATTTAGTGATACATAATATTTCATATAAATATACTTTTAATATTTTTTAAATCACTAGTGTTTTGTCAATGATTTTTAATCTAAATAAATATTTCTATACCAGTATTTTTTATATATTTTAAACGCTTTAGCAGTTTTCGCGATAAAAGATTATTCATATAGACTTTAAACTTTGTCTTTGAAAATAATAATTTTATTTTATATAATCTAACTTTACAAAATGTCAATGTCAATATTTCTTGTTCTTATATCTATCCTCGTAATTATAATCAATTATTTCAATACATTTTCTAGAGCCGAGTTGAAATGCATTACCTATCACCAGACCATCTAAGTAAGTGATTTTAATTACATATCTGATAATGCAGTAGCAACTTAAAGTCTTAGTGCGAGGGGTGTGTGTTGATTGCTTCAGATATGTTACAATCAATAAGTAAAAGAAACTTATAGTCACATAGTATTTACATACTTTCTAAAAATTGTTAACCAAACTGAAAAGTCATGCACTTAAAAAACCATGAAGTTATTGGTATAAGAGTTAAGAGTACGGTGGTGTGGGTTGCGAATAGTACATGTATAAGACATGGAGGGGTTGCAGAGTTGAAGGATAGCTAGGTATAACTGTGGAGCATAACTGTCGATTGCAGAAACATTTACTGGTGGATAAAATATTGATTTATTGTTAAAAAAAAAGCAAATGCATTGCCCAGGTCACTCCGTTAGTACCGACTGCTAAATATACGCTAGTAATATGATATCTGAAACAATTATTTTCTTTCTTAATTTTAGAAGCTATATTCTAAATTTGATTTTATTATCGTTTGTAATCTACTAAGGAGAAGACGGAAACATAGGTATATTCTTGACTATAACTTGCCAATATGATATAAAATATTCAACTTTTATAAATTTTTCTTTACTAATTATATAAAATTTTCTTCTTATTTGTAGCTATGTACAAGTTAATTTCAATATAAGCTTCTTTCCACTAATATAAACCAGGCTTTATACAGTTTGTTCCTCCCTCGGAACTTCTGATGGTACTCCCTGACAACATCCCGTTGTGGTGCCACAACTTTTACAACGTTTTCCGTAAGAGCTGTAAGTTTCGTACGCATTGGTCTGCCAAAGAATTTTTGAAATGGTGTTTCTCCGGTCATTCCGTTTGGTGATCTGCGAATATCATATAATGCTCTGTCAAATGCGATTTCCCATTGTGTTTCTTTGCTATGGAGTATTCGAGCTAGCCGTGATTTTAGCGTACCGTGGAAACGTTCGACTGTGCCGTTAGATGTTGGGTGGTAGTTAGAAGAGAATATCTGTTGGATGCCGAGATGTTCGAAGAATTCTGTCATTTCTTGTGATCTAAAGACAGTTCCATTATCGCTGACAACTGATTTCGGCAACCCAAATCTAGCAAATGTATGACGCAGTTTGCCTGTGATCTCCTTTGTATTTCCTTTGTTTAGGACATAGGCCTCAGGATATCTTGAATAGTAATCGATGATAGTCAATATTACCTGACCGTTTGTAGTGCTAGATGGTCCAGTGAGATCAATAGCGATCTGCTCGTATGGGGCATCTGCCTTCGCTGCAATAGGAGTAAGGGTTGGTACATCTGAAGCTTTTTGAAATACCGTGCAAGCTTGGCATTGGTTGACGTGCTTGTCGATATCCGCAGTAAATCCGGGCCAGTAACCACTGGATCGCAGGACTTGTTTCATCTTTGATGATCCCATGTGGCCCTCGTGTAGTTGTTCCAGCATACTTGGTACTAGAGAACGTGGTATTACCACTAGATCACCTTTCAAAACGACTATTGAGCGATCGATATCTTTGCTACATGTCTTCAGCGACAGCTCGTCTCGAAAAGAGTAGTATGGGAGTAGTTTCTTGTAAGCATGTGTCCAATCATCGCTGACGGCTGATATTACTTCTTGAAGCGTGTCATCGTTTGCGGTTTCCTCCGCGACTCTCTTGATGTCGATGGGCGATTTCTTCAAGAGGAAGCATACCACATGTTCGTTTATTTCCTCATCAGATAGTGACTGAACTTGTTGTAGTGAGTTCCGAGATAGGCCGTCTGCAATGACATTTTTCTTACCAGCAATGTGATGCAGTGTGAAGTTGAAATGTTGAATGTTCAAAATCCATCTTTGAAGCCTGTTCGAAATCCTATCGATCGGTTTGGAGATGATAGAGAGCAGGGGTTGATGATCGGTTTGAACTTCAAATGTTATACCCAGTAAGTATGTTCGAAGTCTTGTCAGGGTGAATACGATAGATAGGAACTCTCGTTCTATTTGGGAGTACCTTCTTTCGACTTCTGTGAGTTTCCGAGAAACGAAGATCACCGGTTTATCGTTTTGTATTAATACCCCTCCAACGCCTTCTCCACTGGCATCTACTTGTACTATAACAGGATCCTTGGGGTTGAAGTAATGTAGTTCTTGGATATTAAGAAGTGCCTCTTTCAGCAGTACGAATTGTTTGGAAGCATTGTTGTTCCAGATTAATGGTCCTGAGGGTCCCAAGTTCCACAGTTCGCTCGCAAGACTACTGAAGTTCGGAATTGTACGGCTCCCTAGATATGTAGCGAGTCCAAGAAACGATCTCAGCTCTTCTCCTGTTGAAGGTTTGGGCATATCTGCAATAGCTTGTAGTTTGTCTGGATGTGGAGTGGTTCCTTTCGACGACCATACGTGTCCAATGAACTCCACACTCGGCTTAGCGAATGTGCATTTTGATACATTAAGTAAAATTCCATTTTCGCGTAATCTAGCTAGAACTTTCTCCAATGTTTCGTTGTGTGATTTCTCGTCTATTCCGTAGATAAGACCATCGTCCATGTAGCAAGCGACGTTTTCAATGTCAAGTAAAAGCGTGTTCATATACTTCTGGAACACTTCCGGTGCAGATGATATACCGAATGGTAAACGTTTGTGACAATAGCGCCCGAATGGCGTCGAAAATGTAAGAAGCTTTTGGCTGTCTGCAGCAACCCGTATTTGTTGAAATCCACCTTGCAGATCTATTTTTGAGAATACAGTAGCTCCGTGTATTTGAGCGCTGATCTCCTCGAATGTCGGCATCTGTAGCTGTTGCCTTTTTACATGTTTATTGAGCACTCTCAGATCTGTACATAGACGAATCGAACCATCCTTCTTTAACGCTATGACGGTTGGTGAACACCAGTCGGTTGGTTCGTTGACTACCCTTATGATGTCTGCCTCGACCATTCTGTCCAGTTCTGCTTTGACCGCAGGTAGTATAGCTGGAGGTAAACGACGTGCTGGAGGTGAAAATGGTTTCGCTCCATCGTTTAGTTGAATTGTGTATTCTGCATTCTTCAGAATTCCTCCTTCATTAAACACAGCTTCATTCCGCTTGAGACATTCGATTACCTGGCTTTTATCACTCAGAGTTAAAATGTTAGATTTTAGATCATTGTTTCCAGAGATATTGCTAGGGTTTAACTTATTTTGTTTGGTGCTCAAAGAGCCTACTGCTTTCGGGTTAATTGAAGTTTGCGCTAGCTCTGTCAGAATACCTAGTTTTTGACAAGGAGTACACGCAAGTAGCGGTTTGCAATTTGTTACATCCACTACTAGAAATGTTTCAATAACAGATTCGGAACCATATTGCACAATACATTCGCATTTACCTAATACTGGTACATCGAAATTCCCCCAGGCTTTTAAGGTAGCCCCAGTAGGTTGGATATTTAGATTAGGTACACTATCTCTGGGTATAACAGATACTTCTGCCCCCGTATCGCAAATAACTTCAGTCTCTCTCTCGTTAATCTTAACTACGCGACTTACGTCAGAATGACTACTACCAAATATACTATAATCATGGGCATCATTATTAGGTACATTATTAATGTCATGAAAATGGTTATTCGAATCAGAGTTACACTGGATAGAGCTCACCGTTTGTCTTTTATGTGGTACATTATTAATGTCATGAAAATGGTTATTCGAATCAGAGTTACACTGGATAGAGCTCACCGTTTGTCCTTTATGTGATCTACATACTTTAAGGAAATGACCTGTCTTGCCACATCCTCTGCATTGTGCACTCTTAGCAGGGCACTTGGGATCTGAAGCAACGTGAGCAATTGAACCACATCGATAGCACTTGCGATCGATATAATTGGACTTGTTGATGAATTGATTGGGACCCCTTAATCCTTTGGACGTGACGTGGCCGGAGGTTGTTGCGTTGTTGGGCTTTGACGTAGATGCTCGGTTGATAGCCGGCGCCCCGTGTCGTAGAGCTGCGACTTGTTGTGTCTCCACGGTGCGTCTGTCGCTTCTCGCCCTCTCCCAGGCCTCACCCCTTGCGACGGCGGCGTCGAAAGTCAGAGTTCCAGCGTCCTCGCTGAGTAATCTTTCGCCCAGCTGGTTAGCGTACACACCAATGACGAAAATGTCACGGAGTAGTATCAACTTGGTAGGTGCATCAAAGTCACATTCTGTTATCAATCTTCGTAGACGACATGAGAACTCAATAATTGTTTCTTTCGATTCTTGTCGAGCTTCAAAAAATTGTTTTCTACGTAAAAGTAGGCTGGATTTGACTTTGAAAAATTCGTCAAATCTAGCGACGACAGCCGTGAATGAGTCCTTTGGTTCACTAAGTCCATCGTAAATATTATATCCGCACTGTCCGATACTATTTAGTAAGTAAGGTAGTTTCTTAGCGTCCGTCGCCTCGACGATTTCTAAGTAGTTCGCGAATTGGCGTTTGAATAGTTTCCAGTCTTCACTCTTTGGGTTGGAGCACAATAAAGGTGGAGGTATGTAATTCGACATTTTGTACAGTAGATTGTACAGTAGGTAGAATGTAAGTATTCACGAAAATGACAGTAGTAAAAAAATAGAAGGATTCAGTTCCTTAGCTGCCACCAGATGTTGTATTCAAGTTAAGTATAAGTAATAAGTAATAAGAACATGGAACTTTCTTAGACTAGTTTATTCGTAAAGGCAAGTCAGTTGTAGCTACACTACAAATA
>JAYRBW010020629.1:0-12702 GCA_036023295.1 Invenusta paracnida
AAAACAAAATTGCTTACTATTAAAATAGGTATATTATTAAGTAGCCGTTGAGCGCTATAAGTTAGCTGCTAGGTGTTTATCGATTAAACAGTGTGCGACACTTTTGTTGCTTCATTGTTTGTCTGTCTTGCATATTCTACCTATACCTGTTCTGTGAGATGAACCACAATAGAAGACGAGTGTGTTTGTTATATAGGCGTCCACTTGAGGTTTTGCTGTTATTCTCGTGTTAATTTTTTTAGTGTGTACATTACTACATTAACATTTAATAGTTCTTTGTTTATCTTAACATAATTAAAAAGTGTGGCGGCAATTTCGAATTTGTGCAAATTTCCTATTTTGATACGGTAAGAATATTACTATTATTTATGGTGACGTACTTTGTTGAAATAATCTAAATAATAGTGTAAATAGTACTTGCCATTATGGTATTGCTACTATGAAAAAGTAAATAATGATATACGTGCGATATGATATTAAAAAAATGAAAATAAAAAATTGTTCCAAAAACGGAAACAATGGGATGTTCAGACTAAATAGTATTATTTCTCAATCTGAATTACTCAACTCCTTTATTTATTTTCATTACTCAGTGTTATTAGATAAATTAGTTTAGAAAAGTAATGACAAATCAATGTGTGTTATTTTAGACATACAAACATATGATTTATATTCAATAAGTAGTATATATATTTATATTTGATACGTAGTATATACATCCAAAAATATGACATAAATTTTATTTATATGCTTTACATTAGAAAATTTCTAGCTTTATGATTTAGAAAAATAATACAAAAAATTATTATTAAAAAAAACTGCCATGCCTTGAGGTAGATTCGAACCCGGGACCACTTGCACTTCAGGCAAGAATGCTACCGCTGGACCACACAGGACTATGCTAATCAGTCACGCAGTGAATTAACTAATGTTTGTAGATGACTATACATTTCCTTATTTTCTTTAGACAATACATATAAAAGTTATGTATTATTAATACCTACACAGCTGTGTTATCGAATTATACCGTTTTAGTAAAGCAGTTTGGTGTTATAATATTAATGCCATTACTAATATTCTTGTAATGTAGGTATTAGGATTAACTTTTATAACATCCAAAATAAGAAGATGCATTGATAATTAAGCTGATTGAAAAGTTATTTGACTTTATAAAGTACCTTACTAAGTAAGGTACTTTATAAAGTGTACATCCATAATTATATATGCATCATAATATACCATAATATAACATACCTACTAATAAGGGCTATTTAACCCTTCGTCCATGGAGGGGGGGGTATACCAATTTTTTTTTCAAAGAAATTATTAATTGTTGGTTTTGTTTCATTTCAGATAGTATGTCCGGCAAAAAGAGAAAATTATGTGGATATGAGAACAAAAAAGCACAAATCCGAAAAAAGCTAGAAGAAAGTGCTAATTCAAGTTATCAAATTTCTACATTCTTCAGCACTGCCTCCACTCCTCAATCCACTTCGGTCAGCACTGCCTCCACTCCTCAATCCACTTCGGTCAGCACTGCCTCCACTCCTCAATCCACTTTGGTCAGCATTGCCTCCACTCGGCACTCCTCAATCCACTTTGGTCATCACTGCCTCCACTCCTCAATCCACTTCGGTCAGCACTGCCTCCACTTCTCAATCCACTTTGGTCAGCACTGCCTCCACTCCTCAATCCACTTTGGTCAGCACTGCCTCCACTCCTCAATCCACTTTGGTCATCACTGCCTCCACTCCTCAATCAACTTTAGACATTACCACTACTCCAGATATTGGTTAACTAATACAAGGTGGCCAGAATTGTCTGCAAGTCATCAAATGCCTTAAGGATGAACAGAAAAACCACATTTTGACTGCCCATTTCAGACCTGGTGCCAAGTTTATCTTCCCTACTAAATTGGATCAGGGGTGTATAAGAAGGTGTAACTTAGATTGTCTGGACAATAACTTTGTCTACAGCCCTTCAACCGATAGTGTTTGGTACTTGGTATGCTCACTATTTGTCATGTCCACCAAAAGAGATAATACCAAAAGCTTTGTAAATGGTGGCTACTCACAATGGCATAACATCAAAGATAAACAAAATCGCCATTGTCAAACACAGTACCATCGAGATGCCGTACAAGATGCAGAGGGATTCAAGGCCAGGTTCTCAAATCCTGAATCAACATTGCCTCTGAAGGTGGACAAAGAAAGAAAGGAAAGGTATGCAAAATATGTGCCTATACTAGAGAAGATTGCTCGAGCAGTTCACTTTTGTGGTCGGCAAGGAATACCTCTACGTGGGCATAGAGAAGAAATCGTCAGCAAGAATTCTGATCAAAATCCTGGAAATTTCCTGTCTCTGTTGAGAGAGTATTCAGTGAACGATCCAATTTTAAAGGAACACTTAGAAAAGCCTCTTCAGATGAATGCAACCTACGTTCGTATGCAGAGCCAAAATGAAATGATCGATGTCATAGGTCACCATACCATTCAGGCCAATATCATTGATGAAATAAAAGCCGCAGGATTTCATTCCATCATGGTGGATGAAGTGACAGCAAGCAATGATGAAGTCATGTCTCTTTGTGTTCGCTTCATTGATGACAAAAATAATATTAGAGAAGAGTTCCTTGAATTTATTCAAGTTAAGCGAATTACCGGCCAAGCCCTAGCTGATGCAATTTTTAAATTTTATAAAGAGACAGGACTCAATATCTCACATATATGTGGTCAATGTTTTGATGGTGCTGCAAATATGGCTGGTGCAAAAAAAGGATTGTCAGCAATAATTTTAAACCAGAATCCCCAAGCAGTTTACATGCATTGCAACAGCCATATCCTGAACCTTTCAATTGTGTCAGCCTGCAAGGACAACGTCATTCAAACAGTTTTGGCAAAAATGACTCAGGTTGCTATTTTTATTAACTATTCCCCAAAACGTGAGAATCTTCTGGAGCATATCGTGGCGAGGAATGTAGAGGGAGGACAGAGGCGCAAAATAGTCGTTGGACTATGCAAAACACGATGGACAGAAAGGGACACAGCATACGAACATTTCTTCTTGGCCTTCCCATTCTTGGTCACATGTTTTGAAATCATAAATGGAACCCATGACCTGATTGATTCCTATGAATCAGCATATACTAAAGATTGGTCTGCTGAATCCAAAAAAGATGCAACTGCCCACCTCAATGCAATGTGCAATTTTGGTTTTATAGTTGGGCTTGTCTCAGTATACAGATTGCTCCACCCCCTACATGGAACTTGTCAGAAGCTACAAGGTAGAACTATAGACATTGTCAAAGCTTTTGATGAAATCGAATCAGTTAAATCTGACATACAAGCAACCAGAAATGACATTGACAATGCCTTCACAAGGATTTACCAGCATTCAGTTCGACTTTCAGAACAAGTCGGTGTTGAACCTTCAATACCCCGAATTGCAAAGTGACAAGCAAATTGTGCGAACACACCTGCTGACAATCCAGAAGAGTATTATGGATGAATGCTTGCTATTCCTCTCTTGGATAACATAATGACGGAGCTAAACACCAGGTTCACCAATTTGTCGCTACGGGTATCCAAACTCCTGTTTCTTGTGCCAGATGTGATGTGTACTCTCCCTGATAACTCAACCGAATTCAATGAAATCGTTGAGATGTACAAAGAAGATCTAGTCAACCCAGATGTAATAGATATTGAACTGTCCGTATGGCGAAGAAGATGGTTACGTGTTGATTCAAAAGACCGCCCCTCATCATTAGCCAAGTCACTGGGGGCATGTGACCGAAGTAGATTGCCGAATTTACACGTTCTGCTAAAGATTGCAAGCTGCTTACCTGTAACCAGCTGTGAGTGCGAACGGTCCTTTTCAGTGCTACGACGTCTTCGCCCATGGCTAAGGGCATCAATGACCACTCCAAGGCTTTCCTCTCTTGCCCTAATGAACATTCACTATGGTCATGAAGTGAACTACAAAGACATTGTGAAGAAGTTTTTAAAACTTCACCCTCGCCGTATAGATATGGCTGATTTGCTTTTTGAATAGTCATCTATTTTCACAATACAAATCAGACACTTATTTGTGTTGAGCCCTACCTTGTTGTCCTCAACATCCTCGTTATATTATTTTCCTACTGTATCTTATTATATCTATTTGAATACAGATCTTAAAATAGTTATACAAAATGCTATATAATTATCTCTTTTATTATCCCTATAGATAGTGTATACATTGAAGTTTGTGACAATAGTTAGTATTATAACGCACTTGTTGCATCTGAAGGTCCTTACGATACACTATAATTGTGCATGTAATTGTAGAGTATACAAATAATTATATATCATAATGTACGTTATATTTTTTTTATTGTAGTCTACTACCTATAAAAGTGTACATTGAATTTTGCTATATAGTACTACACGCTATTATGCATGTAATTGTAAAGTACATAAATAATTATACATTTACGTTATCTTTATTATTTTACTACCTATAACATTGAAGTTTTTGTTAAACCTGTTACCATTACAGTCAAAATAAACATAAACAATCATAATCATTTTTTTCTTTTTAAATGGCGCCCTTAGAGAAATTCACAGAAGTCACAGAAGGGGACTGAGTCCTTTTCTACATGTCTGGCTACTGAACGTTATAGTTTTAAATAACGAATAGCAATTTCCCCCTTAGGTGCCCTTACAGAAATTCGACCCCCCTTAGAAAATCCTGGCGGCGCGCATGATATATGTGTAATAGTAAATGTATAAAGGTAGAGACTGTCAGTACATGATCTCCAGTTACTTCTTACATATCACAAATTAATTTAGTCACCTATATCCTATTAAGCAGTGTTGGTGTGGCTTAATATGACCAAAGAAATGCAGTTAGGTTAAAATGACACAGATAACAATTTATTATAAAAAAGATTAGATATAAAACATTTGTAGACACAATTGAAATATAGTACAATGTAAGTACCAATAGATGTATACATAGGCATTCATATGTAATTATTTGGGAAAATGTGAATAGTAATTACAGGATTGTCACTTCATAATCTGAAAAACTTTAGATACCACAATTGTAAGCATAGTGAGTCTGGATTTTCAGTTATATGTCCAGAATTTGACTGTTTAAGCAAACAAATTCTGTCTACCACCATTTTAAATACATGTTCAGAAGTGTCCCTAAATCATCACCAACTTTTAAAGGCATAGGTATATAACTTAATTGCATTTATCAAAGAATAAAATATAATAATAATTTTGATCCAAAATCCATACATTCAGAATGTATGGATTTTGGATAAAAATTATTATTATCTTTTGTGTATCTTAATGTCATTCTAAAAAAATATGGATGAATGGCAGCCCTGTAATTATTTTTAATTTGATTAGCATGTCATTTAATTTCCATTCATTAAACAAAAGTATATAGGTAAGTGGAAATAAAACATGTATGTTCAGATAAAATAGTAAGTGATCACTCCAGTTTGTTTCATTTTTGAGTCTTTGGAAATTCTAGAGGAAACAATCTTTGTCTTCATTTTTTATGTACAGCATAACTCATTTTCAATGTAAAAATTTGATTTAACTTATTTAAATTTAATATTATAAAAACTAAGACTTTTTATAATATTTCAATTTGACTTGTACAACTTAAATAATTCATAACTTGGTAGTCAAACACAAGATAATATTATATTAAAGCTGTTAAATGACAGTCTAAATATAAGAAAGTGAAACTATATAGTAATTAACCATGGTTAACATTTAGAGGAAATATAATGCTATTATACAGAAATGATTTAATAACATTTAGAATTATAAACTTATATTATTATTATAATGTTTAGTATTTTTTTTAATAATGTTTAGAGAAATTATTTGCAGTGCACTCATGACTCAACCTGCAGACATTCATTGTGATTGTACTAACAGTAACATTACAATTATAAAACTAACAGTTTAAAATGTCTTACCAGCCCATGTTCTTACAGATTTCTAATTTTTTAAAAGTCTAGAAATAACGCAGGAAAAGAACAATTTCCTAAAAAAACGCATAACACACTAGGCAAACGTAAAAATAACGCAGACCGCACCAATACTGGCATTGGTCAGGACAATGCACTCACCGTTTCCTAAACTGGCAGTCCTGGGAGCGCTCACAACCAGTCCACAAGCAGACAAACTGTCGCTTGGTCCCCTTGCCAGCTGCCAGGATGACGTGTTCCTCCAGGTGACTCGTCAGAGTGGCGGAGTCAGTGCAAGTCTGGTCGCAGTGGACCCATTGACACAAGAGCATACCGGTCATCATCAAGAGAGACACTGCTCAATCGAAGTCAGGATTCTTGAGTCTTCTTAGGGGAACAACTGCACCATCGCATTGTTTCAATACCACTGTCTCTTCTGAACAAGGCCAAGTGTTCTGCAGTTGAAATATGTCGAGATTACTGATCCCAAGCAATAGTCATAAACGTCTTTTTTAAATGATTCGTCAAAAGTAAATTTAGTTTATTCATGGATGAATTCATTGCAACTATTTTCAAATATAAATTTACTTTGCCAAAATGGGTGACTTATTAATTTAGATTGACCATTTATCCTCATATAATGTTCAAATTTTACGCAGTTAGATAAATGCCTGATCTGTAGATATTAAACATTCTTAATTTATGCAAAAGAATATACTTTTCAAACACAAAGATCAAGAAGTATGTATATAATATGTTTATTTCAAACCGATTTCCTACATAATCAATCATTATTAGTATATGTCAAAGTGTATTCCATCTTTTCTTGGATTCTAAAATATTGCATGTCAGTCAACAATTATGCGAAAATTTAAGTAAACAACATTTTACAATTATTAACCAGCCGATATGTTAAATAAATCAATACTAAATCTTTGCAAGAATTCACGCCAAAATATTCGCATATGAATATTTAATGTAATATATTACAGAAATATAGATATATTATATCAGGATAATAATAGATTATTAATCGAAGCATTAATCTAGCGACAGAAACTCAATATCCGCCTTTCAGCCAGTAAATATAATATGTATATTATGCAATTATGCCAGAATAACAAAATGCCGTAAAAACACAAATTGAGGAACACGTGAAATCATTAAATTACAATAATTCGTTATTTCTATCCTTATTCTAGGACATGGAAATTATTAGGTTAAAAATTTTTTTGAGTTTGTTCTAACTAACTAAACAAAAGTAATCAAACAACCTGTCTCTGATTTCTTTAATTATAGACAGTTTAATCCTAGACTTGTCTCCACATTCCTTCCAGACAGACCAGGAGCCAGCAGGGGTCAGGATCGCGGAAAAGCGAACGAATTTCCACTTACATTACACTGTTGTATGTACATTAAAGGTCTCTGAAATAACAGTCTGAGATTCTAAAAATTATAGAATATTAATTATAGCATAGCATTTATGAAGCTAATGTCTATTTTAAATCTTAGGAAACACTTAGAGGAATGAATTGATATGAAATCTAAAAGCCAAAATAAACTGTTTTTCACTAAAAAAAATATGGATTTAATTAAAATTCGAAAATCTTCCATATTCTTTAATAAGTGAACTTAGAACTGCCGGCTCCAAAGTCACACCCACCACCGGATACCCGGGAGACTCGCTTCAGAGACCCTTGGTGTGAATACAGCAATGTAACCTAAGTGGAAATTGTTTCGGCTATACCCCCTGACTTCTGCTGGCTCCTGGTCTATTTATAGATTAAATCATAAATTCTACTCTATTCTTAAGAACTCTATGTATCATTCTAAATTTAAACCACACCGCCATAATATCTTTTGAATTCAACATTTCTCGGACGGGTCATATAAATTATACCCTACAACCATAATTCAAAAACATAATATTTCCAATTACCGCCCGGCATCGCCTCACTCATATAAAACAGAATGCATCCATTCATGACCACAGCTAGGCATATTGTGAGGACTTATTACAAGGCACGAGGTAGCAATAAATACGCTGCTGTGCACTGCAATAGTAAACATGTCATGTTCTCAAAAAAGATGTTTATAACTATACATTGTTTGTATATTACTAAACAAAACTAAAGCTTTGAACAATGTTAATTGAATATAAACACAATTGCACAAATCAATAGAAGTAAATAGATTTCCTCAAAAAATATTCAAATTAACGTTACAGTTTGCGTTACGACAAACACTTCCCTACTTTGCAGTTGGGAGATTATAGAAACGTAGCCTTAACTAAAAACTACGAAACACATTAAGTAAAAGTTATAAACAAAGAATTCAGACTAAATAAATGGAACAAAGCAACAATCCATTCAAGAAAAATAGGAAGAAGACGAAAAGCTGCTTGCAAGAGAAACGTGTATTTATAGTACGTATAACAACAAATGAACTAGTAAATCAGTAGAACCGCTTCTTAAACTTGAAAGAGTCAAAAAAGTTTAGTTTAATGTTGTTTCGGAGGTAAAGAGGTTTATTGTTCGATGCATGTTGGAACTGTTCTGAAGAAGGAGCAGGAAAGCTTTGCTCGGGAAACGTTGGCCCTGTGAGGCAGTCTGCACTACTACCTCCACCACCCCCGTACCTCTGGTGCAGTTCCTTGGAGTATCTGGACCCTCTGGGAGCAGAAGTAGGCTCCCCAGAACCACTTCTTATCCGCTCGTCATCCCCGTGCCTCTGGAGCAGTTTATTAGAAAAGCCAGATCCACTGAGAGACTGAGCTTGGGGAACAACAGTTTCCTCTATTGATGGGTATGAATCTACGCCGCATGTCATGAGAGCCAGGCAATTCTTCATGTCTCGGGACAAATCCTCCAATTCCTTCTCTAGAGCGACCTCCCGTTTCTGAGCAGCCCTCTCAGCTCGTTGATGGGAGTACGAAGAAGCCTTGGCGACTACCATGAGGGACTCGAGGGGTCCTACTGGGGGTTCTACAGTTTTCTCACTCTGACTGGGGGATGGAGGGGAAGGGAGATTGGGATTCCCGTTGGCGTACTGGAGTAGGTAGAGCTTGTCGAACTTCTGAACCCACTTGCACTCGTCGGGGATGGATTCTGAAGTCAGATGAGGGCGGAGGGCGTTTCAGAGTGTATATATTAGTAGACCTGGCAAAATAGCGTGCCAGATTTCAAAGCAAAAGATCTTAGTAAACTCTCGTCACAAAGTATCAGCGAAAGGTTTATTGAAAATTAAAATTAATGTTCTTAATATGCAATGAATGAATTTGTAATATTTTACATATTAGAATACATTATGCCATCATCTCAGACTTTTAGTGGCTATATTAAGGTTTTCTGAGAAAGTTCAGCTAAAACTAACCTAAAATAAAAGTGTATAAGCGTTTAAAATGTGTGATCTTATCAGTTTAAAAAATATTGACAAAAACTTTATGACAGGAAGAGGTAAATAGATTAAATTTTGTGGAACAACAGAACAAAAGAGTATATAATTATATAGGTACTTATATAAGTATTGAATACAATATTTGTAAAGGAATAAATAGTTATATAATTAATCACAGGTAACAGAGTAATATCAAATAATTAAAGCTGGTTAAATATTATAAGCTAGTTAAATTTCAACTAGAAAAGGAAGAAAAGTGAAATTTGTCGGATATTAAAACCACACGCAGTAATATAGTAAGTTGATACTAAATAATGTGTATTCTATTTTATCGCAAGTTATCAACAACACTCATTGAAACTGGCGTCTAATTGAGATCTCCAAAGATCAGAAACCGAAGACTCTCTTACCCGGATAATCCACCATCTCCAACACCTGGTACCAGCGGTCAAGAATCTGCCTGTCATGCCGAATCACTTCCGACAAGTCGATATTGATGAGTGCATTGTGTCTTGCTCCCGGCCTCAGCAGTTTCTTGGCCCCATGCACAGTGACAGGGAAGACCTCAGCCAGAGCCTGCGCTGTCCACTCGCCCTTCTCGCCTTCATGATGTAGATGACTCATCTGCAATTTGGCCGCCCAGGTCATTAGGCCAGCCTCACGCGGGAACCGGCCAGCCTTTTTGGCCAGAATCATCGTTTTCACGCGTCGCCGTTCTGCTATATGCGCTGCCGTCAACGAATCCGCCGTCTGTCGCTGGATTCCGTCATTAAGGAAGGTAGACTCGAGGCCTTCCAGTTGTTCCAGATGTTCCGGGTGGTCTAAGACCTCGCGGTCTACCTCCTGGCGTTCGCTCCACTTCGTTGCGGTCATCCGTCGTCCGCGTGGGCGACTCTTCTTCGGCGCTAGGTTTGCATCTATGAAGTTTCGACCTTTCCTAGGTGGGGAGTTTGACGAGGATGATGTGTAAGAGGCGGTCTGCTGTAGCTGGACTCTACTAACGCTGGGGGGTCGACAGCTAACTAGGTGTGAGGCATTGGTCAGAGTGCGTAGCAATCGAAGGCTTCTCCCAGTGTGAAGCATCATGGTTGACTAAAAGAAAAGAGGGAGAAATGATGAACTTATAACTTGAAATAATTTGTGGTTAAATACTGTCATAGATATTATAGTTATACAGCTACGATATTAATACGACATTTCAAAATGTAGTATGAAGCGAAGCTGAGTGCCACATCTTTGAAATGGAATATAGATTGAGTAGCAGTATGGCTGTTATCGAATTTTAAATGCATATAGTTTGATGCTGGCAATACATTATTCTTCATCATGTCTAAGCGAAAATTTGTGACAACTGATATTAATTATATTTTGAAGAATAAATGTACAAAATCTACATTGCATCAACAAAATTTAGTTTATATATAGCTCTTGCAGCATTTTTATCTTCAAAGGATTGAATGTTGACTGGAAAATTAGGTCAACAAATGTGCTGTACTTGCTCATACGTGATTTGTTTTGCTCACTTGCGAAATGAAGATGAAATGTAGAAGAGAAATTCTTACCTCCCCATGAGATAAGCTTTAAATAGACATTTTAAAGAAAGTATTGATAAATGGCATTGACATCGTCAACGATAGACAAAACTTCCGCTTTCAAATGGTTCTTTTAATTGTTTGCTGAAAACTTTTAAAAAGGAAGTATATGGCAGTACAGAACATTTCTAAGAGATTTCAAGTGGGGATTTTCAAATATTATCTGAAAAATTTAATTCTGGAATACCGCAATAATTGCAAAGTTACATGTTTGTAATCATTGGTTTATTTTTCGCAAGACGTGGCTATTAAAATTATGATGTTATGAAAAGTAGCGATTTTGGATTTGGTGTTACTGTTAGGGAAAATGGTCGCGAAAATTCGGTTGATAAAAGACGAATTAACCAAAAATCATCGTGCGAAAGATGTTGAAAAACAAAACAGTGGACTTATTGTTGAGACTGACTATGTGATATGTCCTGTAGGAATTTTGACCAGTATATCAGAAAACTGAATCCTCTGAATCCATTTTTATGGCAACTTTGAAGGGATTCATATTCTCAGATTGATGAACATTTGGCATGAGAGCAAAAAAATTGTATTAACACCAAAACAAATTCATGTCGCAAATTAGCCGATTTTGTAATTTATCTAAGATATACTAATCATTGTCTACGTGTATGAAGCTGCACAATTTTGGGACAAAATCCTTCTGAAAATGACATTAAAAGTATGTCTGGCATTCCTCTAATTCAGCGTTGGAAATGGCATTAGATCTTGCAAAGGCAATGGGCGCTGTTGCATCTGTCCCGTCACGTGACGATGAGGATCATGAATAAGAAAATCGCTTCCTTAATGAAGTTCTTAATTTGGAAACAGAATACTCAAAGAAGGTACCCCATCCCAGTCCGCAGAACTATTTTTAAAAATGCAGCGTAATGACAAACTATAATGTTAAGTAAACAAAATATGTGAGGAAACCAGGGATTCATCTGTTAATAGAATTTCATTCCCTTTCTATATTATCGTCTGTTTGTTATTAGTGTCATTCTCTTTAAATCGTTCTACATTTAATAAATTGGTTCAACATTTAAAAATATTAAGTGATTATTGTGTAAAATACGATAATAATGAATTAAACTGTAAACTATCAATGATTGAAGTGTATGTGACGTACAATATTTCCCGATTTTCATAACGGTTTAAAAGAAAGCTATAAAATCAAACCAAACATGTAAAAACAACATTCATAACATTAAATTAAATTAAAGCCCCCCACCTTGTTAATGATGCTTGTATTTCTAACAACAGTGCCATATAAAAGTTACTTAAAAAGTCGAATAATGGGCACATTTCAGGCGACCTGTTATGCTGATACCTGCAAAACCCCTTTACAACCCTCGGACTATGCTTAAAATCAGATATAACAGTGCTCATAATAGCACAAGAATAGAAATTGAGTGCACTTTCCGCATTTTGAACAGATATCTATATTTGTTTTTGAAGGCATTTTTATATATTACAATACTGCTGAAGATGAGCATAAAACGAGTATATTACAAAAATCCAAATATAAAGCAATTATATATATAAATATTTATACATATTTGGAATTATACCTTTGTTATAAATTTACATATGTAAATCACTCTGGAAAAGTAAAATACATACATTAAAACATTTTCATATGTGTAAATTAATAAATAAGATAGTAGAAGTAAAGAATAGTTATTTACACAACTAGTGCAAATTTTGCATCATTATTGCACTCTACGAGATTAACATTTTAAGGCACGAGCC
>JAYRBW010020640.1:0-12702 GCA_036023295.1 Invenusta paracnida
AGGCCGCCTGTGGTCTCCAGTTACCTCTCACGAGTACACAAATGAACTTGGTCACCTACAACATCCCAGTAGCCAACTGTAAACGGTTTGACTGTATCTGTTCTAATATTGATTTAACATCTGATAAACTTGTGCTAAATAGCTGTCTGTGTAGGGGCTATTAAAGTTCAGTTTACCCCTTCTAGGTAATGTATTATATGGAGTGCTAAAGTTCAGAATTTCCAATTTAAAAGTCTCAAAATTGACTCACAAATTAAACCAAAAACTAAAACCAAAAGAAACACTAAATAAATACTTACATGGAATAACTGATCACTATCAAAATATCAGATGTTAAAAATCCGAATTAAACTGAATTCCCCTATTATAACCTAATGAAATTGACTCAAACTTACTAAAGTTCTCAATTCGCGGATGCGGAAGGGATAAAATTCAATCAAAACAGTAGCCGATACTACCAAACAATTACTAAACCACTAAACCATATCTTTAATTCAGCCATTCGTCAGTGTTCCGTTCCACTCCTATATAGCAAATTTCTAAAATTATTCCGATCCCAAATTGTTCATAAAGGCAGCAAATCTAACCGGTTTTCATTCGATTGCTCTTCTCCCCGCATCATATCGAAAATACTTGTAAGATGTATCATTAACAGCTTATAATCTGGAATACGGGAACAATTAGTTTAGTTTCAGAAAAGAAGGTTGTACAACATGTCCGCTTATTTCAATCATAATATGTTAATCACAATTATTATCCTATACATAACCATGCTATCCATTACCGTATATACCTCCTCTATTGCCCAGCGGTCGCAAGCTTGCTCTCAGAGAAGAGCTTTATCCTTCATTTCTTTCATTTACATTTTATACAAATTTCCCCTTTAATCTATCGTGTTTTTGTTTTATATGATCTTTCTGTCGTTCATCTTGCATTATATACTTCATTCCACTTTTATATTAATAACTTTTCAATTTCTGTACCTCACATTTCTGTATACTATATTCTGATTCCTATTTTGTCTTAATTAACGGTTTTATATTTATATATATTATGTGTATATGTATATTCATTTATATGCATAACACGGCTATGTATTTAAACAATAATTTATTTTTCCGATATTAGGTCCTCATTTAAAGGTGCATTTTACATAATATTCATACATATATGGTCCTTTATTAAATACAAAATTTAAATTTAAATTTTTGGAACTTTAATATTATTAAATTTATTTAGATGATTAGATATTAGATATTAATATATGTACATAACAGCGTATACATTACATTATATAAGTATATATATTTTCTTACACGTTATTAATTTAGCATGTAAAAAGAAAGCTGTTTGGAGCATCATTCTATTCTACTAATTGTGATATTTAAATCAATATATGTGCTTTCAGTGTTCTCAATATTTAAACAAATTTATATATTAAATAATAAACTTTATTGCTGACATATAGTATGGAAACAATTTTTAGTTTCATTGATATTAGATAATTTTTGACAAGCAGTAATCCATTAAAGCAAGCAAATATTAAAATTAGTTTTTTAATTTCAATCTTTTGAACTTCCATCTACATTAAACTATTAAAAAAACTAGCGAAATAAAACTTAATATTAAAGATATTAATATTAATAATATAATAATATTAAAAGATAATATTAAAAATACAACTCATTTATTATTTTAGAATTAAACAATACAATCTGAATCATTAATAGAAAATGTCTCAATATATTAAGTTTATAAAAATAAATTAGTAAGTTTAGAATATGGGGAACTATATAATCAAAAAGAAGAAGATTAATGACGCCTAATTTTGTGAATAGAAGGAACCATTGTACAATATGTCATGGAAGAAACAAAGGAAATATACACCATGGGACATAACGAAACGTGCGGAGTTAAAAGAAGTTGAACTTCAAAGAATTAATTTTAATTAACGAGAAATCGTTGACAAGCTCAAAAAGATTAAGGAGATAATTACATATAGTCTTAATTCAAAGTATTCGAGAAGTTTTACTACATTCATTAAGAACTAAATACAAGGACAATGTTATGCATAATCTTAATACCTACCTAGTAAAGATTTCTTATTTTGAATGAACTGATATCATAATTTATTCAGATGAGCACACATATGATAAATACTACTTTATAGGTTTACATTGAAGAAAGATACGCCCATGGAAAATATCGATTATTAAAAGAACTAGTGCTGCATTCTTATAAATAAAGGGTGAAAGAAAAATTATTTCAAATGTTTGACATTTTTGTATAATGTTATACTACAACAAGTTTCGAGCTGCGTGGTTAAGTATCTATGCAATATGTGAAATGGCGATACTCTCTGTAAATATATGTTTGAGATGAGGTAGATAAAGTCTATATTAATGATACAATAATATTATTAAATAATTTTTCGTGAAAAATGACAATGATGTATATAATGCAATTGTAAATAATAATTAGCAGTTCATAGAATTTATTAATATATATAAAAAATTCAGTTTAGAATTTAAATTCAATCGTGATTATCCTGTGTCAAATAATGATAGATATCTATTGCAAAAATAAGAACTAAAATCTGCAATATATATATATATATATATTACTGTAGGTTTTCCGATCAAATTGGGACAACATTAAATTAAAACTGACATAACTATATCAAATATGAGTTCCAAATGTTAGCGAACAGCGAATATGTTAATAAGGAGGTCAAATTTGACGTACGAACATCAAATCTGAAATTAAAATTTTTAGTGTACAGAAAATTTGGAAATAATGTAATCAAATGTGGCACATGAAATTCAAATTTGACATGTACAGTAATCAAATTCTACAACTTAATACTGCATTATGTTAACTCTTATCTCATGATTATTCTGGATTCCCTCAGTGTTTACGTCATAGAAATGTATAACTAAAAGTACAATTATTGGTTAATTTGTAAATATAATTGTTAAAATATAAGAAAAACATTAAGAAAACATTAAGAAAATTGTTTAAATAAATTTTTGAAATCAAAATTTTTATTGTACAGAAAATTTGGAAATAATGTAATCAAATGTGGCACATGGAATTCAAATTTGATATACAGTAATCAAATTCTACAATTTAATACTGCATTATATGTTAACTCTTATCTCATGATTATTCAGGATTCCTTCTGCATTCCTATATATTTAGAAAATCGTTTCATCTTTTCTCTATTAATTATCATATACTTTATAGATATTTCTAGATATAATTTTAGCATACATATTTAAACTTTTAAGATATTAATTAATCATAATTATTTCGATCATATATTCATCTCAAAATATTTTTGAAAGGTTATACTTTATTCTTGGTAAATACTTGAAATATATCTTTAATTATGTAGTATATGAAAATGAATAATCATTTAATATATTTATTAATTAATTTAATATTAATGCCACATTAATGTGCGTACTTCAGTCCAACATTATGTCATGCGCACATTGCACATATGAGAGATAAACATGACATACAATAGTTACAAGTAGATATAAAGAAAATTATATGAGAATTTCTTGTCTTTACAAGCATCAAGGCAAATAAATCGAAATAGGACGAAAGTAGGCTGCAACATTTTGGGGAGTACAACGTCAGTATTTTGCTCACATATTTGAGTTAGAGCAGCAATGCAAACACAATGTGTAATGGCAGCCTAAAAGGTTCAAAACGAAACTGACCATAAAATGAGTGAAACTCACACATAATATGCACATGTATGAACATATGTCGGAGTTTTTGACATACATATATTTATATGCACAGTTTTCCACATTTATCTACATGCATGTGCACACATGTGTGAGTTTCACTCATTTTATGATGAGTTTCGTTTTGAACCGTTTCGGCTGCCATAACAATACGTCTCCAAGATGATGTTGTCACGAATTTTTGCACCATTTGGCGCTTTACTTTGACGCCTTCCATTGCGATATCGTATTCTCGACGATTTTGAGAAAAGAAGAATAAGGAGCGAGCCACTTGAGTTGAATATTTGGAGGAAGGTTTGCTTCTTCTGCTCACCTAAACGTTGGAGCGTTATCAAATATAAAAACCCCATCTACATTGTCCGAAAGATTCGCTGCAAGAGAAGGTAATGAATCGATTGTCTTTCCTCCCCCATTGGACCACTTGTTGTTCGATTAGCACTAAGCCTTCGAGCTAATTGAAGGTAATCATCACTTAGTTACTAGTATGCTTTGCAGATTATGCAAAGCGGGATAATGTATAGGTGCGATTTGAATTTATCTGATTTGTGTAAAGATTGATACATGAATATATATACATTTAAATTATATTCAAATATAAGTATCTAGGGCAATTGTTGCTATCCTGTATAGAACCTACATTTTAGATATACTATAAAACCATTATTATCCCCAACGAAATTATACTCGTAGTTTCTGAGGTCATAAATAATTTGATAAACATACATAGGTTGAAAACAATTACCCCAAAGAACTACCAATACATTAGGCCGTATTGCAGTCATATTTAGATAATGCAATTTTTATTTCTCACATTTTACAAACTATACCTACCCTGTGAAACGCATTTTACGTATTTTATCTGAAATGTGACGAATGTTATATAATGATTGTATTTGATTATATAAAATTGCTAAGAACTATTATATTTGAATTAATATATATTATTTATATTATTAGGTATATTATTATAAATACTTTATAAATATATTTATATATTTAGCATGGTTTTAGTAAATATTTGAAGTGTTTATAATGTATGTAAGTATATTATCTCATAAAATGTTAAAAATGATATATGATTATTTTAAATATGGTTAGTCAATATGGTTAATATGTTCAAGCATTATATATACCTATACATATGTTAAAATTATATTAATAAATATATGTAGTATACATTACATTAAATAGAGAATAGATGGCACTTTTCTATAATATCAATAGTCAGTAAGAATTGAGTATAATGGTAAATAAAAAACAAATTAACATAGTGAAGTAATATATTGTAGAATTTGTTTACTGTATATGTCACATTTGATTACCTTCTTTCCAAATTTGCTGTTCCCTAAAAACTTGATTTTAGATTTGTTGCTGTTATGTCACATTTGATCCGATATTCGTCTAAATTTGACTGCAGAAACCTATACATACTATATTACCATAATAAAATATTACAATAGTAAACTATTGTATATAACAAACATTTAAACATATTAGGTATTTATTATATATATTTAAATATGACTTGTGATCCTTGTTATAACCTTCAGTATTTGTTTTACTCTCTATATATAATTATCTCACAAGTATATAAATATATATAAATCAGTTAGAGCAGATTTATTAACTTTTATTAAATAATAAAGTTTTATAGTAAGATACACATCAGTACATATTGTTTCATCTAATTATACAATACCTTTGAGTAGGTAATAATATGTGTTGGTATGTATGATTATTGTCTAAATCTCTAAATAATAAGTAAAGCGATTAAGAGTGTCTAATAATACAAATATAGGCGATATACTATGTATAATATAAGTAGAAATAGAAATAGTATAGACATAAAGCCAAGTTAAGAAAACACAACCACGGTTTACATAATATATGAATATATAGAATGCATATTAAACACGTTCTATATTCCATCCTGTCTGCATTCGTCGTCACTAGACTTCAGGCTGCCTGCAGCTTAGACGGATCTCATTATAATATCTAAAAATAAACTTCTTATTGTATCGATCGTAGTTTACTTTTGGTAAATTGTGTTACAGATTGGTTCACACAATACCTACCGTGTACATTTGAGTAGATATAGAAATAGATAAACAACTCTTGTGTATTGAGATTGTTGTTTATTTCTTTCTATGGGAGTAGATTTGGAAAATCCAAGTTAACTTTGATGCCATCACTTAACTTGCAATATTCCTGAAAATATACTCACACAAAATGACACAAACGCCGAATCAAATTTGTTTTGAACTGAAGGAATGTCACGACAATATTAGGGAGCTACAGGAAAGGCTGAGTTCAATTTCTTTGCAGGACACCAGTGCTGTGCAAAATATTGCCCTTGGGATGAAAGAGGAGATGGATAAGATGCGCAAGCTGGAGAGACGTCTTGAGACAAGTCTCACTTTGGTGGATACAAGCATGACGAGCTTCAATCCAGAATTCCCTCGCCTTGCGCGGAATCACTTCACACGATGGATTATTGAGGACTACCGAAAGGCGGAAAATGATATGGCGCGTGTAGGCGAGATCCTCGGCCCTGACTTCACTACCAGTTACTATGGCTACCGATTGCAAGGGTTTGCCAAGTGCGGCCCTCAGGATGCCGGCGAGATCCACATTGGAATACGTCTTCTACCAGGACCAAATGACAATATTCTCGCCTGGCCCTTTCAAAAGCGGGTCAGGATAACGCTGGTCAACCAGGTGGATAAGGAGTGCAGCAAATGCGAAGACATTGTTCCAGATCCTTTGGCAACCGTGGGACCGCATGTGGGACAGTGGACTGGCCCTGTTGCCCCCGGAGAAACCAAACGACGCGGATTTGATGTGGCCATGATGGCGGTGGAGGAGTTGAAAGGGGGTAGAAACTATGCTTCAGACTTTCTGCGTGATAATCGAGTTAATATCGAGTTTGTGCTTCTTAGCTGACAGATTCCCTGCTCTCAGCCGGCAAGACAAGACTATAATAAATGGTACCTTTTTCAGTATAATTACATCCAATTATGTATTCGACGTATTGTTATTTTTATATTATAAAGTACCTATATATTATTGATATTGTTTTAGCTAGTGCTTACTATGTTAGTATTACAATAGTGGGTTGGTATCTAAAAATATAATTTACAAATGAATATGCATAATTAATCGATAATAACATTTTTACTTAAACATATATTACTGTACTGTAAAGGGAAGAAAATTATGTGTAAATAGAATTTTGTGTGGATTTTAAACTATGAACTTGTTTAGTTATGGTTAATAAAAAAATACCTCAATAATTTCATGTATTGTGGTCAATAGATGCACTGGCTGGTCTATTTTTAAGTAATAACAAATGCACTAAATTTTAAAACGCGTGTTTTACAACACAATTTTATAGTGTTTCTCAATTTTAATATTAATGTCCAAGTAAGACATCATTTATACAATTTCCTTATGCAGCTTGCGTTATAAGTAAATTCTCAAAATAAAATAAACCTTACTAAAAATAATAAAAGGAAATGTATTGATAAATCGTTAAAAAATGATAATTTATCGATTTCTGTTCGCTTACAGTCTGCAGTAGGTATTTACTTAACTACATTTTCTGAAATCTGGAAATACATATATTAAATTTGTAAACTTTCATAATATATTAGTTTCACTGTCTCTATCAGTATTTTCTTTATAAATCATTGCTTGAATGTTTTATTAACTTCTCAATTTTTAGGATCAAGTTTAATGTTTGTTATTTTTTATATTGGAAAGAATGATATTTTGGTTTCTCATTTTAAATCACATTTGATATCTCATTTTAACTTCAAACAAAAAATGAGTAAATTCAATGATTTGTTTGCAATTTTAAAAAGAGCAAATATTTTAAACAGTGATAATTTTACGAATTAGAGTAAAAATGAATAATTTTACAAATGAATAACATTTAAATGTGTATACTACAATAAAACTGTAGGTACATGGAAATTCAAAGGTAAGTACTAATTCACATAAAATGTATAAAATAAATTTAACTCTGATCCCTAGGTATTAGGAATTAGATCCTAAAGGAATATATAAAGCTCTGTAATATTAAAAACTATCGTTATTTACATCTGAATTATTACGTTAAGTTTTTGTCACCATTTCATATCAAGTAATGAAACATGGTATTAAAATAGAAAAATACTTCACATTTTTCGTCTCGAAATGAAAGACGAAAAACAATATATATTTCTTTTGGTAAATCTAATTAATATAGAAATTTATAAATCACTAAAACTATTATATGTACATCATTGGATCTGGCAATTTATCTTAAACACATTTACTATCTTATCTTGTAAGTGACATAAGATATATTATTCCATAATTGTACAGGACGCATAGGCAGTTAATATATGGGCATTTATTATAAGTACCTTATTATTACTTCACATATAAGCAGTATTCTACATTTTTATTAGCAACATGACTATAATATCGTGGTATGTATACTAGTTACTTTGTCAATATATCGTATATCTCATGAAAATTATTTCTGAGACGATAAAGCTTTTTTCTGTCCTTGCCATTTATTTCGCCATTTTTATGGTTTTTTCGTTTCATGCATCTCACCGGTTATCGGTCCCTGTGTGAGCGTCCCAATTTTTAGTCATTAATATTCGCGTAAGGCACATAGTTTAATAGAGAGTGCATATAAACGTTCAATTATCCTATTACAAAAATCTGTGTACGTACTTAATATATAATTACTTATAATAAATATGTTTTCGCAAACTGCAAAATATACATACTATATAAATACAATATACTGTGAAATAATAAATGTTTAAAAAAATAGTATAGCATTAAGAGATGTTCCATAAACTGTAGCTACAAAGCTATGTATATATGCACTATACTTAATTTTGTATGACTAAAGAAAAAAACTAGACAAAAGCATTATAAAACATGTTAATTTCTCGCATAACTTGTGCATCATTGTCATAAACTATATGAAATTAGTGATTTAACGAACCGCATATTGTAGAAATAAGTTATAGTCAATATGAGGATATTGTGCTGTTATATAATAAAAGTATATTTTAGCACATTTTGTTTTATAGTCGTAAGAAACAGATTATAGAATATTTAAAGGCAAGAAAGAGAAAGATGTACATGTATGAGACGTTAAACAAGAAGTTTTATGTATAGCCCTATCATGATACCTACAATTCTTTATTTTCAATTTTATCTTGAACAAATTTTATCGAATTATTGCTTTATAGATGACTATGTATATACATCTTGACTTAATGTTTGTTTTATTAGTGACATTTTCAAAAAATGCCTTGATCAAATTTTATTAATCAGAAATAAAAAATAGGTAATGTTTATATAATTGCCCAGATATCTTTTCAATAAATCAATGTTTCAATAAGTGTTTTAAATTGTAAATTAAATAATTAAATAATCAGTAATATCCACTTTATGTTAAGAATTCTTATCAGATCTAAACAAATAATTAGGTGAATTATTTAAATTGTACAGAATAACGCTATCTTTGGGTTACTTGTATGTACTAAACAGCCTTCATCAACTATATATAATATGAAATAATAATGCATAAATCATGCAGCATACATTAATTTCATCTTGCTCGTCTGAAAATGTTTTTATATTATATAATTTTTAATTCGTACTGTTAATTAATTAATTAAATATTTTATATACTCTCTTTACTATTATTTAAAAATAGTTGTATCGTAATGTTTTTATCTTAATGTGAGAAATGAAGATAATATTTTATAATTAATATTTATTCTTATTTGAACTTTTATTCGTTCTATTTTTCTTAAACATTCATTTTATATTGTGCATTGATAAAATGTATACTTGTATTTTGATGATGAAAAGTTGCTGATATATATATAATAAGAGATGCGTAATATATTTCTCCCATTGTTATTTAATTAAATTCATAATTTAGTCAATTCAATGGTGAACTTTTTGTGAATCAATCAATTAATTTGTTTGTTACTATTCAGTGTTGAAATTTATTTTTCACTTAATTTAACAGAATATAAATAATCAGCTTACTTGTTTAATACTGCATACTAATTAATTGTTAGACTATATTATGTATTTGTACGAGTATATATGTACCATAGATATTCCTTTGCTTTATATACATAGATTGGCTATATGGAAAAAATGATGTAACAATTTGAAGAAGTAAGGTCGTGGTCACAAAATATAAAGATCCTTTCCAGACTCTTATTTTCCACGGTAAAAAAGACTAGTAAAATTACTATACTGATCTATTTTTATATATATATATATTTCTCGAATAATATATAAATGAGTCGGCATACATATACTTAATTTTTTTTAATGTTATGTGTTGACCACAAAATCAAAATGCACAACATTTTCAATTGAAATATTTTAGATTGCCATTAGACTATGTATATTTTGATTGATTTCTATGGTATAAACAGATTATTTATATTTAAATATTGTATTTTATTTCAAAACATTTAGAAATAATTTCTTTCCTTTTTTAATATACTTTCAATATTTTTGTATAAAGTTTTACTGATGGCAAAATCCTTAGCATGTCTTTTTATCGTTATTTTATATTATGATATTGCATATAGATTGTTTATTAATTTCACTGTAAATTTTGTTCCATGAAGAGTTCCTAGAACAACAAATTTAGCCTAAATTCTTAAGTGAATCACAGGAAACACATTCATCGTAACATTTCGGTCTCAATGTAAATTAAGAAGAAGTTTTTATTGAAAAGTATTTTAGAAGAATAAATATTTTTTATTGAATCTCGCGTATGTCATATAACAATATAATATCACTAATGTTTTATTTCGTCATAAATAATCTTTGTACAAACAAATATTAATTATTCAATTTAACTTTTTTAAATGAAAAATTATATTTTAGTAAAATAAAACAACTTTAACGAAGGACATAATTTGTTTATATAGGATAAAGTTCCGATATTAATCAATTATTAACATAAACTATAATTATTTCGACTTTATTTAATATATATCTTAATTTTGATGTGTTCTCATATATATACGAATTAAAGAGTCATTGTCCCCTAATATTAATGTAAAATATATGGTTTAAAACATATTTATAACTTTATTTATAACAAACAATCGCAGTTATCGGTTTTCATTTGAAGTGGTGTATAATTGCAATTTGTGGAATGTAGTGTTTCTTTGCTAATATATTATATATTTTTTAGAAATACAACTGGAAACTTTAACTGGATTACTCTTCAAAGAGGTTTAAAATCACTTTAATTCTATATAGATTTAAAGTGATTTTTTAATGACACCATGTATATGTTGAACTCAAGAATCCTTTTTAATTAACTAATAAAATTGCTTATTCTTATATTCTAATAATTTTTCTGAATCTTACTTATGTATAACGAAGTTTGTATATGTACATATATTTATGGAGATAAATATATCATTTATTTTTATGTCTCAATAATATTATTATTATGTAAAATAGAAAATAGCAAATAGGAAAAATATATAAGATTAGAGATTTCACCTATGAGCTGCGGGTAGACTCAACATATTCAAGAGAATTTATTCAATCTCTTGAGTAGTACATAGCAATCTACTTTTGTGTAGAATACAATTGGAAGTCTGTAAACCAATTTATTAAAAATCTTACGATGTTTATTATGAAGCAATTATGTAAATCGATTAAAATTTGCATAGTAATTGACAAGATTAGTTATATCCAATCTGGGACACATTTTATATATTCCAAATTCAGATAACAAAATGTTCACAAAAACGCTTAATTTATTCATAATATATAAAGTGAGTTAAAAACACAAATACGTATTAAATTCTTAGAAATGGTAATATATTCATACATTTTATTGGGTTATTAATTTCTTTCTCTATAAATGAGAATGTGACTTTTTTAGCTTTTAAATATATGGTTAATATTTCGTTTATGTAAAATTTATACGTATGTGTCTCATTTTAAGAATATTTTAATAGAATGAACCAAATATTAATAAATAAATTTTCTTTTTTTCAATAATAATTGTAATATTTAGTTGTATAAATGTGAAAACAATTATGAAAACATGCATTTAAACGTTTAATCTTCTTGCTTATTGGAATCCATAGTAATTTTTTATGCAGGTATTAATTCTTGCATTCCATTATTTCATATAATATTTTAAAACTATTTCAATTAACAATGATGGAATTATTTCTCCCTTATATGTTTTGTATTGAATCCGGATTAAAAAACAATTAAATAAATATTCCATCTAACCATTTGTTTACTCTATAAATAAAACTACTTATTTCAGTGTTTACGTCAGAGAAATGTATAACTAAAAGTACAATTAGTGGTTAATTTGTAAATATATGTATACGCATTAAGTAAATTGTTAAAATAAATGTTTTAATATAAAGTGTTTCATATAAATTCTTGATTCTCATTTTTTCATGGATACATATTAATTAGTCTGATATTAACAGCAAAAGTGTTCCTATTACAATTCAAAATAAACAACTTTTGTAATGTAATTTCTAACTATGTACCTTTGGATAATATTTGGATTTATCAACTGTAAGTAGTTAAGTTTAACATAATCATAACATGTAAGTCTAAAAAAGTTTAATTTAATATTTTATTATGTTAATTTCGTACTAGTTCCTTACAAATAAATTTAATTTATGATTCACATGGCTTTAGTGTTGCATATATAATTCTAGGAATCATAGAGTATAATGATTATACAAAGAGTGTTCACTCTTATCGATTTCATATGCATCGCGCTGTAAATCGTCGTATATAAAAAAATCGTTTTATTTTAATAAATTTGGTGTAAATGAGAAGGTAAAAAGTAGTATTAAATATTTTGATTAAATTAATTTTAAGAACAAATATATATATTCATACA
>JAYRBW010020651.1:0-12702 GCA_036023295.1 Invenusta paracnida
GCGATTTTCCCCACTAGCCAATCGGTCACATAAATTTATGAATCGTCCAAGCTGGGCCGAAAAAAAGGGGGGTTGCGGAACACTGATATAGTAGTTAGGTACATATATTTAATCTATTGTTATTGATTTTCATTACTAATTGGGAATGACAGATTAGTATTAATCTGTCACTCCCATAGATTCAAATAATTTCGTGAAATCTAATTTAGTGGATTTCACGAAAAAAAGTAGTTGAAATAAAATCACTAACCATAGATTAATATACAATTAAAGTATATACACGTTAAAAGTTTACATTGCGAAAATTTAAAATGTTATTAAAATGTGAAATATAATATAATTATGTATATTATCATGGAAGGCAGTTCATTGGAGAATTAACAACCCAGATTTATCGTTTAAAAACGTTAATTGTATTTTTAAAATAATTAAATTATAATTTTTATAACTGACAAATTATATATTTCAGTTAACATTTTATTTTTATTTATTTTGGTGGAGAATATATACTGTAGAAGATTGTGACTAAAAGATAAAATACAAAAAAATGGAAACTATAAAACTTATCCAAATAAAGATAACTTAAAGATGAATACAACTATACCAATAACACAATTCTATGAAAATAAAAGAACTACTTATCATATTTTAAATAAGCATGTATCCCGTGTATTCTTCATTGCACTATAAAACTTTCGGAAACTCGTTTTATTATATTATAAAAGTTTGCGGACTGTTGCTCCATCTATGTGTTTCTCAACAACCACCCTAGATCAAGATATTAATTAATATATAATACTTAACGCAATTAATGTAATAAATAAGCAATTTTAAAATGCAATTGTCTATCCTTGTTGAGTTTTCCGTCCCTACATACAGGTATGACAGGAAAACCCCGTATGTACATCACATACCAAATATTTCAAAGGGGGGAAGCAATTAAAACTAATATGACAACTTACTGATTTATTACTTATATAGAAGTCAACACAATTTATAATATTACTAACATCTTTACTTTAAAGAATCTTTCAGGATAAATAGGAAATATTATTATTAAAGAGTAATTACTATGAATGTTAATTTTTATTCCTATTAGTAAAAATTAATTAATATCAAGAGAAAACGAACTAGTCGCAATTATACATTTAATTAATCAAATGATTTGGAATGTTGTATTTAAACATAAAGGATTATCTAATTCCTGCACATGGCTTACGTTATATAGCATCGATATTTGATCAAATACGCTAAATAAAGGTATCCAATTTAAGAAAAATATATGTATAGGTACTGTACTCTATTGTATTTATCTGTACTAAGTCAGAGCAATGCATAATATAATGAATTTAAAACTGATGCATTAACAGCAACAGTGCTTGCTAGCCTTTTGTATAGAGTATATAGAGTGTAGACTAAAATAAAGTAGAACTTCTATCTCTTCTATAGGGGTTTATGAATATACATACACAGTCTTACTAGCATGAACATTTTGGCACAATAACTCCACAATAAAAGAATCCATAATATACCTACCTACGTATTGCGCATAATGTAAGTAATATATATCTCTTGTTACATAGAATCCACGTTGAATCTGCGTACCAACCAAATGAGGCTTAGCGAGGAGGTACGTTTGAACTCAGCTAGACAGAAATAGCCTAGAAAACTACCAATACAAACAGTATGAGTGTTTCGCCACTCATTCAACACGAAGATGACGTTGAAGAAACGTTCTTGCATACTATCATATATAATGCAGAAGAGTTTAGCACACTGACTCAGTTGCCTCTTCTTTTATAAATAAATAACTGCCAGATCCAGAATATCGTATTTTATAGAATTTTCATTTTGGAATAAATAAAAGAAATATATAACAATCAGTAGCTTAAATAGACAAACTATGGATAAACGATCAGCATCAAAAATTAATATTGATTACCTATATAATTCTACTGACTTTAACCATGCTCCAGCGGACGCCTAATATGCGAAACATTCTATTGACCGAATTTTGTCCAGAACATTGTAAAACGTTTTCCGCCTCATTAAGTATATAATATCTATCTAAGGCTGCTATAAACACTGTGCTAACATGTTTATTTTCAAAGTTATAGCTTTAGATAAACGCACAATTAAGACATACATATAGTGAGTGATCCCAGCGTTATACATGCACCTTCAGTTCCCACCGTATATCAAACGTTATACATGCACCTTCAGTTCCCACCGTATATCAAGCGTTATACATGCACCTTCAGTTCCCACCGTATATCAAGCGTTATACATGCACCTTCAGTTCCCACCGTATATCAAGTGTTATACATGCACCTTCAGTTCCCACCGTATATCAAGCGTTATACATGCACCTTCAGCTCCCACCGTATATCAAGCGAAAACGTAAATAATCACGTAAAATAATATCCTGAATGATACGATGGAAGCGAATTCGCATTTCTTTCAGTGTACGCGAGAATGTAATAAAGTACGAGTTTTATAGTTTTATTTTTTATAAGTTTAATAGTGCAAGCCGCGAACTCGCATATTTGACTAAAGTGCGTGATTTCTGCATCACCTATTAAGTACTTATTGCACGATTTCTATTGATAACCATGATTCAGTTAAGTAATACTGTAAAAATGCAACATATGGCTAGTGTATATTTAAAAAGGTAATTCAAAATGCAACTTCCATAGAAACTAATTAAAACTGGGTTTATTAGCCTAAATTCTTGGTGTAAACATCTGTATTATAGATAAAGAGGATACTATTCTAAGACTAGATTGCGCTGAGTACAGACAAACACCTTAGCAATAAAAATGAACAGTATAAATTATATGAAAACAAAATACTTAAAGGCATTTGCAAGCAAAGAATAGCGGGTCTGGAATATTATAATGATAGTAAAGTACATACCAACATAATAGGCATAAATGGATTAGTTTTCTTAAATCACTATAGACGTAAACTGTAATGACTATGGTTCCTATAAGGTAATAGTTTATTATGGTGCCAATACTAAAAACTTACTAAGACAACGCATGCACATAGATTACATAAAATACTGTGATGCAATATATACTGAGAACATACCAGGATGAAAGCCATTCTAATCCCAGGACCTGTATGGCTGTGCAAATGCACTGGATCCCCATAACTCCAAAGAACACGAAGAAATTGACTGAACTGTCACTCCTGGAATCGGTTTTAAATAAGGAGCAATTAATGAATTCAGATACTTTAATTACAGGATGTATTGATTATATTACGAGATTCTGACCAACCGTTAATAAAGTTTTACATTAATTAAGGAATAAACAATATACAGTGATTCGTTCTTGTTATTTTATTGGTACAATATGAAAAGAGATAAATCGCAGAAATTCTTCCATACATTTGTATAGTTTGAAAGAGGATTTTTAATAGTTTCCGTATATGTTCTAGACTCCTGTCTCACATACAATTACTGCTTGTTTACATGTACTAATCAATACACTAACTCGTACATTTATTATCTCTATACCAAAGATTTGGATCCAGGAAACGTGATATATATTGTATGTATGCAATTGTGTGTAAATGTTAATTATTTAAACTTCCGCTCACTGTAAAATCAATTATTTTTAGACTGAATGATGTATGAAATGATTATATAAGATACTATTCATTGAATGAGCCAAATGAAACAGTAAATATCACTATGCTTTAATTATTTTTACACATACAAAGAAACTGGCACAAACATATGTTATTAAAAATAAACGAGTTAATGCAAATATAATAAAGAAAAGCAATTAATACCACATAGCCATGAATTTTCTGAATTTGTAATCTCTTAATTTCTATGAACTTTCTAGTATGTATTATATATCATAAATATTGATTTATATATGTATTTTAATAGCAAGCATTATTACACCAAATTCTTCGTGAACTTTTATATGAATTTCATCAATAGCCGAAGCACAAAATAAACTCACAGTCCTTTGGAAATGAAATAAATATTGCAAATGATATGTACGGATTACTTTCATAAAAATAACCACATTATTTTTAATATTTCTAAAGATAGACAGTAAACTATTAAATAATGCAATTATCCAGTCAATGTTTTGAATTTAATTGGTCAAGAGACACACTATGAATAATACATAATTATATTTTTACGATAAGCAATAATAAACCTAGCAGTGATAGATATTTTAAATACAAATTAAAATATTTTATAATAAATCTTTTTAATTATGTTGTTTGTCGAACCTAATTCTTAAAAATAATCAATACAATGACATGTTTGAGCAAATCTTTGGTTATATGGCATATTGACCTCACTACTATTAATCAATGATGTGGGACACCAAGTAATAATTAATAATTCAAGCTTAAGTTTTTTAATAGATTTACCGAAAAAATAGGCGCAGCGCATTCGATTTAGAAAAATTATCAAATACAAATAATAAACGTAAAAATTATGTTAAGCGCAAGAGACTTTAATACGAAATTGAGTAAATTAATTGGAGAAAAGGCACTAAGCACTCGATAAATAATTAATATAAGAACTATAGTAAGTAAAATGAATATAAATATATATAATATGTCATTATACGATAAACCTTATGCTTGCATAATCATAAGGAAAGTGAACATTTTAAATAATCCCGGGAGAACTAGTAAGTTGTTACATATTATGTAGGTTACAACGATTACAATAGATAAGACAAGACAGCAAATTGAAATACATATATAGAAATTGAATGACAGAACAACAAACAATCTATGAAGCCATTGACTCACCTGAAGGCCTTATAAAGCGGTCGATACCAACAGAGAAAGGAGATAGGAACCAAGAGTATAAAGAGAACTATGGACATGCCAAATGTGCTGGTTGCCATGGAGTCCATACTCGCTCCGATGAAGTAGCTGAGTGTGCCGAAGATGTTGATGAACCACACGACAGCATGTGCAATCCAGAGGTAGTAGCCCAGACGGACGACCTTCCTGTGTGGGGCGGCGATGTCCACATCAAAGTCCTGGTAGAAACAGGGCTGACATTTGAAGAATTTGGGGAGCGGAGGCCAATTATTTCGTCGGTCCACGCCACCTATTGACAAAAATGGAAGGGGGGGGGGGACATTGATGATTATGAAAATTACCGAGAAAGGTGTGCCCAGACTATTATGCTATATTGTTGATTATAAAAATACACAAGTTTAAGCCATTACAAATATTGACTAAAGTAAGAAAATACACATATATTTACAATAACATACAAAGCATATTTACTTTTTTTGATTGATAGACACACTTACAAACACTTTTATTCCGTATCCATTACGAACGTGAAGCAACACCTTTTCATGCATTTAGCACTTTGTAGCGTTTTCAGCATTTTTTTAAACTTGGTTTTAATTTTTGCAACATTGATGTTTTATGGTCAACTTTGAAAAGGGCTAATTAAACGATAAAGCGATGGAATCAAAGTATAAAGGTCACTGCTTCCAACACCGCCTCGCAATAATCAGAAATTGACAGATATTTTAATAAGTTCAAGTTAATCCGTCTAATTTTGGGAGTAACAAGAAAAAGCAAGCCAAGTCTAGAAGTTGGTTCACCTGTACGATATGTGCTTCTATTAATTGTGTACTATATTACAATAGTGTACCATAACTAACACAAGATAGGCCCCACCTTCTACCCCATCAGCGGTTCTGGAGCCGCCGGCCTGCAGCTCCGCTTCCCGTCTGTTAAGCTCGTTTGCTCTCCTGTCAAGTTCCGCCTGTCGACGCTCCAGCTCGTCTGTCGTGATCCGCTGGGCAGCACTGGACGAGTAGGCCGGCGGTTCACCGTGCTGAGTTCCACCAGGCAACACTGCTACCTGGGCTCCGAAAACAGGCACATTGGAAATACATGTAATACAGAAGTATACATTGTTAAAATATACATGAACAAGACAAATAGTCAGTTTAAATAAAAATTATAGAAATCATAATCAAAAGGCAGGGAAAACGCACATTTAAAAAACCTGCGTCCTAAACACTTCAAAATGAGTCACAAGCTGAATAGCGGAATATTCTGCTGCAATTTTAAAGCATTGACAATAAAAACATTTAATTAAAATTAAATGAGTTTTCTTTATAACACATTTGAGACTTTCAAGACAATGACTCACATTAAGAATTGTTAATACGATCACATAAATTGAAAAGTCGAAGTGAAAATTATTATTACAACAAGAGATATTAATAAGTCTATACGTAGGTACTCATAAGAAATAGTATCTTTCATGTGAGCTGATAAGAACAGTGATCATACAAAGAAGTTGCACATAAAAGAGATAAAACATTATTGGTTCTGGTTTTATCAATATCGTGATCTAATATTTCAATACTGTATATAATATTAAAACATATTAATTTTTTACTCCATTTAAAAGATTTAATTTCAGAAAACAGTTAATCATAAATAGATAAAATAAAACATAAGACAATACCAACATTGTGAAGTTAATCTAGGTTTTAATTAAAACAAAGTGAAATTAATTGAAAATATTTATATTAATAAAAAAGAATAACATATATACATATAGGCATAATAATTCATAAAACAAAATTGTAAGCTCCATTTTTGACAGAAAAAAAGTAAAACAATGTTAAAGTATAACAAGCATTCAAATAGGATGACTCTCATATCAGCAACCAAACAAACTACATTGTTATGTTTCAGAAATGAATGCTATAAAAAAATTAATTATAATTTATAAATATTATTAATTAAATATAACAATTAAAATGTCACAAAATGTTTACCTGTTCTTTAGATGGCTTTGTTTCAATATTTTCGAATGGATTGTAATTATCCAACTCTCCATACTGCACACTTGTTTGACCTCCAGTTGCTTGTGGTTGCGCCTAAAATTGTATAACACAGCAGAAAAATCATTTATAAGTACTTAACTATTCACAAAATAAATGAAATAATATGTACACTGTATTGGTATTTAACATAAAACTTATTAAAAATGAAAAACACTAATATATCTTTTAATAAATAAAACTATATTTTAACTGAACTAGTCACTGTAAAATGACAGAAAATGTTTAGTTTAAATTATAACCATACTTGCAGAGATGGTACATATACTCCTATTATATACTTATTTAAAGCATAAGTATTTATTTATTTTGTACTTTATATACTTTTATATTTATACTTTATTTATTTTTATTTATACTTATAATCAAAAGTTAAAAAAAAGACTATCATGGACAGATGATACAAAAGAGAAATAAAACAAAAGAGAAGAATTAAATAAATCAAATCAAATCAGAAAGGGTAATTGTATAACCTGATGAATGACAGAACAGAGATACACCTAAGGCACAAAAGACTGGCTGCTTCTAAATAGAAGAGAAGAAAACAATAATACAGCAAACAAAACCTAAGGGGGAGGAAAGAAAGTTAGATATCAACCAAGCTATACTTATATAAATAGCACAGGCTTAGGAAATAAGGCGAAAAGTTATGTCTGTGGTTATTATACAGGGGTGAAACCATTAAAAAACCACTTGCCAGCTAGGCAAGTACATTTACAAATCGACTTGCCCTGCCAAAAAGCTACTTTCCCTGAAATTACAGTATTTAAAAAAGACTGTTAGTTTATAGTTACAAGACAAAATTAATTAATTTAACTTGCTGATATCTTGTTTTCTTTACACCTTAGCTTAAAAAACAACTCAACATCAGGGCGAGTGCTTTTCAAAAATCAATCACTCTGAATACTTTTCACTCGCGGCAGGCAAGGGAGCGAGTTACTTCTGCACTCCTGTTATATGTTAAACAAAGTCAGAGTTTAGGACGCAAAACCACATCAGACAAAACATATTCAGAGAGACAGTAGTAGATTAATTAAATAAAGGACTTAGGACCCACACAGGTGTATTTAACCAGTTTTATAGCATGCTGTACTATTATACTTCCCTTATTCTATTACTACTGATCAAGATATTGATAAAATAGTATTAGAAAAAATCAAAAGTATCAAAAAGAAAGCAACTTCCTTTCTCAGGAGTTTAAGAAAGCATTAGAGAATATATTAAAATGTTTTGACACAAAAGACATAACATGTTTTGACACAATCAAATGCAACTTATAAATTCAGTTAGTTAATCACTAATCAACAACTGTTTCTGTTTTTAAAATAAAATACAACTTTAATCACAATACATATACAATTAATGCATTCATCAGCACTAAATTAAGTTTAGTAATTTAGCAACACATTCAGCAATATATTCAGCAACACATTCAGTGACAAATTCAACAAAATATATTCAGCCTCAATGTGTCAATAAATTACTAAACTTGATTATATATGAATATGTTACTGAATGTGTGTCTAAATTACTAACCTTGATTTTAGTGTTGATAAATGCACTAATTATATATGTATTTTGATCAAAGTTTTGTTTTAAATTGAAATAGTAAATAGAGATATTTTATTTGAAAACAGAAATGTTTGTTGATTAGTGATTAACTCACTAAATTTGTAAGTTTAATTTGAATATATTGCTGAATGTGTTGATTGAACAGTTTAATATATATTAGAGGGGGCTTTTGATGTGAGTTTATTATTATATTTATATCAATCTTTATGATATTTATATTAATATCAGAAACATAAAAAACATTTAAGATAGATGACCCAATATGGCAAATAATATTAAAAGATTAATTATTGACAATCAGATCAGGTGGCTATAAGATGGGTTGCCTGGTTTTATACTCTGTTAGAATTGGTAACAGTAAATCTGTTAATTAAAATGGCTAGAATATGAGGATTTTGATAAATCACAGTATTATTAGTATGAGAAACATTAATATTACAGGAAAGACAGTACTTGTTTAATTAAGGTAGAATGTTGATTCCCAGAATATAGAATGTTAAATACCTATTTATTAAAATGACTAATAGAGAGGTTAAAGAAAAGTTCAAATCAATAAGAAGTATGATGACAAGAGTTATACATAGCTATCATGATGTTTTATATATTCTGAAAATATAGACAGACTTTGTCTTAAATAATAGATGGTGTTAAGTAATTATTATTGTCTTGTAAATCTAAAGAATACACAAAAGCTTCATGAACATCTTGTTAGTCATGGTTTTTAAAAAGGGGAACTAGATTTGCAAGATAGCTAATTTTAGCTTAAAGAGTAAGATAGCTATAAACAATAAGATTAGCAAGATTATAACTTAGAAAGAAAACAAGTTAACATATTCAATAAAATAGTACTATAAAGTAATTTTTTTTTGAATATGTCAACTTATTTGTCAGATAATCTTAAACTAATATATATTAGTTTAATTAGTAATAATGGTCAATCACAGTATTTGTAAACATTTAAGTAAAAATTAAATAAACCTAAAAATAACTATTTATTATTTTTATTTATTAAAAAGTCTTCAAAGTTGCTGTTTTCTTTTAAAAATTCACATATATAAAAGACTAAAGCTAAAAAAATTGAAAATTATACCCACATTTTATAAAAATGAACTATGTTGTGGAGGTTACTAGCAGTTTTCATAATTATATGTATATTGCTTCAACCATGAATGTCACAATGCTAAGATATCATGTTTATTTGTTGAAAACATATAGTAGAACAATTTTTTTAAATATATATATTTGAAAAAATATTTATATATATAATCTATACAAGTCTAAAATATATGATGTAACCTCCACAACATTTTTAAACAAATTTTTAATTTTATTTATTGTTATATATATATAATTTAATATTTATTGTAAGTTCTAATACTCATGATGTAATCTAACTAAACAATATCTCAATTTAGTTAATTCAAACTTTAGTGAACAATAAATATTAAGACCAAAAATGTTGTGGAGGTTAGACACCCTGATCTTTCTAAAATGTATAACTAATCTATACTGGTAGGTATATAGATTTTAACTAATTAAAACTTTTAAAATATATTTATTTCCATACAAGCTTTCTTTTTTTCCAATCCATGACTTATAAATAATGTTATAAATTACTGAGAAGCTTAAAAAATCCAAATAATATATATTTTTTAATTTGTGCTAAAATTCAAAGAAATAAAGCTTGTTAAAAGAAATGCACTAAAATAAACTATCTTAGACATGGTAATATATCTGCTCTTAACATAGAAAAATCTTAACAGATGAGTGTTCATTGGTGCTGCACTCAGGTGACTACATTTACTGCTATTGTTTATTTTATTAATGAAGGCCAACTAAATCACATCAGTTTTGCAGTAATCAGCAGTCAATTGCAGCGTGATAAAGGAGCAGTAAATGCATGCAATACTGCAATACTGAATAATTTAAAGTCTAAATTACCCTTTGAAATACAAATGGTTCATTACTAGAGTGATGGAGCAGCAAGCCAGTTTAAGAACATATAAATAGTGCAAAACTTGATATATCATTTACAGGACCAACAATGTCAGACAGACCAGTCATTTTTTGAAACTGCCTATGGAAAGGGACATACAGATAAGATTGGTGCTGAAGTCAAAAGAACTGTCTGAATAACTATTTGGAAAAAGCAAAAAGTTGTAAACAATGCAAAAGAATTCTTTGAAACTGCTACTTTCAGATCAAACAAAATTTAAGTTCTGTACTTATCAGAAGAAAAAAATTATCAGACAAGCATAGCTCTCAAAATTATTGGATTAATATGACTCATTCTATTCAAGGAACTCAGTTATTGCACTATGTTTGACCAGATAACAATTTAAAAACATATAAGAACTCAGTTTTTACAAATAAAAATCAGCTATTTAATTTCATAGTATCAATCTATAAACATTAATCCAAATCACAAAAATATTCAATAATTGAACAGACGATACATCTGCACAAATTCTTCTTATATGACTGTTATGCTTTAAAAAGATATTAAGTTACAGAAGTATGTTATAGTTGTCTATAGTAGAGAGTTATATTCTGATCTTGCCATAAAAGTAGATGATGGTTATTATATTGCATTAGCAATGGAGAAGATAAGGAGATATTGGTAAATTCCAGACAAAAAAGATCTTTTGGAATATATTCCAAGCAGATTGTTGGAACAATTGATTACCCAAGCAATATAATCTAGAGAAACTTGTCATCTTCAAGAACTTGAAATAAAAAATAAATAGTGTATATAGGTTGCATACCATAAGAAAATTCATATCATTTGCAAATGATATGAATGGTTGGAGGATACAATATGTTGTATCCAACAGTACAAACTGTTCGTGAATGATACAAACCCTTGGATACAGCATAGTGTAAAAATTATATAAATAAATTATGACAACCATCAAGATTAGATTATACATAATTTTTTTAAATATAACAATTATTATTCATTTTAATAACTTAATTGATCAAAAGATTGAATTTACTAGGTTCAATATTATGAATAATTTACCATTAGACATAAGACAGTTCCATTTGCCAATGGTTTGTACTATTGGATCACCTAGTAAATTCCATCTTTTGATCAATTAAGTTATTAAGAGGAATAATAAATGTTATATTTTAAAGAATTATGTATAATCTAATCTTGATGGTTGTCATTATTGATTTATATTCTTTATACAATATGCTGTATCCAATGATTTGTACCATTGGCAATGGAACTGTCTTATACCTAATTGTAAATTATTCATAATATTAGACCTAATAAATTCAATCTTTTGGTAAATTAAGGTATTAAAATGAATAATAATTGTGTTATATTTTAAAGAATTGTGTATAATCTAATCTTGATGGTTGTCACAATTGATTTATATTCTTTATGCAATATGCTGTGTTTAACTGTACATACAGTTTGTGAATGGTACAAATGGTTTGCAAATGGTATGAATTTGCTTAAGGTATGCAACATATATATAACAGTTAAAGGAGATTATCTATAATTATTTATAACTTTTTTTGTATAATTCTGATTATAACTTTTTTAACCTTGCATCTTTATCTAGGTATTGAATATTATCCTTATACCATTCAGCCTTTATTGATCATTGCTAGTGTTATTATTTTTATCTGAAAATATGTAGAAGTAAACTCTTATAAAGAAGCATTTTATGTTATATATTAATTTCCTAAATGCTAATTTTGGTTTATAGTTTTATATTCATCTTAAAAATAATATTTACCTAAAAGTGTACTTTAGTCATCATTTCAACGGTTGACCGTAACCTCAGCAACAGAACTGCACCATTTGTTTAAAGTTAAATAAATAATATGAAAATATAAAAAACATTATTTGTTTTACTAATACTAATTATTCATACTAAATAGTTTAAAAAAAGCCAATTAATAATGTTAATGATATAATAGTCTAGGATTATCAGATGAAGAGAAATAGGTATATATTAACATTAACCCTATATTTTATGTAACGCCAATTGTGGAGTTCTTGGCCATATGTAAAAAATGTTTGGAAAATAAATAAAACATCAAAAAAATAAATGTAAATGAATTTATATAATGTAAAGGATAGTGAGATGCTTGATAATCATGGTGTGGTTTTAATAGTGTATAATGGTTACTTGTTAAATGTCAAAAAAACAAAAAATAAATGTAATTAACAAGTAACCCCCATACACTCTTAAAAGCTGGCAGCCACTTGTGGCCACAACCACACCAGCATCTCACTATC
>JAYRBW010020662.1:0-12701 GCA_036023295.1 Invenusta paracnida
GTGCCAATAAATAAATATCAGCTGTCTTAGTTAATGATCGCGTTTAAATAAATGTTTCCTAATATCACATGCAAATGTTTTTTTTTTCTTCAAAGTATAGTTGGGAACTTAGATTACATATAATAATTAATCGGGGGTTTTGTTAACGGCTATCATATTAACCTATTTAAGAACCAAACAGCAATTCATTTCGTTAACATATCTGATTAATACAGTCTTCAGCATATTATATTAAAAGGCAGAAAAATGACTCAACAATAAATCAATAGTAAGATGATTTTTAATGCTTTGTTACCCGCTAAAATATATTTCGCATGTGTTGTGAAATTGATAATTTTAGCAGGTTGTGTAATAATTGTGTTGCCCATAATATTACATTAGCTTTCAGTTTTTCAGGAAATTTAGAATATTTGTATTATTGTCACTTGTTTAAATAATATAGCAATAAAACTAACTTTTATTAGGCAGTGCACGCAAATATTTTAATTTATGCCCTGTAAAAGTTGATATCATTGTTATTTTTTATCTGTATTACTATTATAGAGGTATAATGTTTAAGATTTCATTAAAGCCCAGTTTTGCACATATTTCTATGGACATTTGAAATGACATTAAATCCACGGAAATTTAAAGAATTAACCAAGTATTATATTTGAATTTAAAATTACTATGCATCAATAAACTAACTGAACGCTTAAAAATATGTTAAATTTTAACCAAATTTCTGGAAATGTCTTTTTTTAATTATTTAATATTTATGATAGCATATAATATATGTACAAATTCAATTATTACTTCTGAGTAATATACATTGACAACTCTATAATAATACGTCAATAATCAACAATAAACTAATTAATCCATCAAATTTCATCAATTGAGGAATTTAGACTTTTTATTCTTATTCCATAGGTTAGTATCAACAGATAATTAGTAATTATAGATTTATTTAAAAACTGTATTTGAATGCTTTCTTTAGTACAATTAATATTATAAACATTTCCAACGATATTATGTACCAAAACATTATATTGAACTATGTCTTTGTATTCAACAACATTATATATTACTGTTAATAAAAATAGTAATACCATATTATTGCTACACATTAATTACGCATAATTTTATCAACATCAATTTTCTAATGCCAAAAATTTACAATATGATGCATAATGTATAATAGTTGGAATATGTCTGAGAAGGTTGTTGGCAGTAGACTCAACCATATTACAAAAAGAGAAGAAGTGGATGTGCAAAGACCAAATCAGTTTTCGTAGAATAAGATCTATCAAAGATTAATTCATCCGCATCAGTTATGATGAAGAGTCATCTACCTTAGCGAGTTCTCTAAAGATTATGACACCATGTGGCGCCAGAAGTTTATAAAATGGTTCTCAAGCTTTCTGAACAATAGACGTGTCTGTGTGAAAGTGAATTGGTCCACGGGGAAATTGGGACACATGAGACAGGGTCTCCAACAGTATTCCATTCAATCCTATCTCATTCTTCGGTATCAACACTCTGAAAGAAGAGGTGGGCGAAGAAGTCAAAACTAGTCTTTATGTTGACGATGGGTTTGGGCACCGAAGAAGAATAGAGGCAGCAGCAGACAAGGTGCCAAGAGCTGTCAGTGCCATCTTCACCTGAGAAAGAGAATGAATATTCTCCTAGTTTTCGTTATCAACACTCTGAAATTAGAGGTAGACGATGAAGTCCAAACTAGTCTGTATGTTGACGACGTGGCTGTTTGGGCACCGGAGAAGAACAGAGGCAGCAGCAGACAATAACCATGTGCCGAAATATTAAATCTTGAATTATGTTTCTGTATTCTACAATATTATTTCATGATATATATACATATATGTATTACAATAAGGCAAATAAATGATGTATTAGAATATTGTACCCATTTAAATTGTCCTAATAAAGTTAATTAACTTAGTTCAGTTTAGTTATACCAGAAAAAAGAATACGGTAATAATATAGTTTTAAATTTTATATACATATTTATTCAAGTTTATAGTTATGCTATATTTTAACCGATAACTTTGTAAAAAATTAAAAATTCACTTTTATGAAACATTGTAGAAAAATTTATAAATGTTATAAATCTAATAGATGACAACAAATAGATAAAGACCGCACGTTATGATCTTAATAAATATAGTAATACCACACTGTTACACGTAAATTAAGCAAAATTTAAACTACAGCGATTTTTATTCCTAAAAAATTACAATGTAATACACACACAATATACATATATATATAAAAAGATTGAAATATGTCTATTATATATCTACACTAAAAACAGTATAGTATATTTTTGTACTACAGTATTAGATGAATAGTTAATAGAACTAGATTTATTCTATGAATAATTTTTACAAGTAATGTTACAAGTATATGCTAGTATATAAAGCACACTTGTTGTTATGTACTGTTAATTAAGTGCAAAAACTAGTTGTTGGAATTACCTGACTTGTTGTACTAGCATGAAGTATTCAATAGACATAGTACATAGTACATATTATTGTTATAGCGTATTTCGGCATATGTATACAAATTATGTCAATAGTCATTGGCGACAATTATGTATAAGTTTTTGTTACTGCATGAAATTGGAGCATTAAACTGCATTTGAACTATTATTAGATTGCTTATAATTATTTTACTCTATGTTTTACTTCTATTTTATTTTCAATACATAATAGTTATTGGCTTAGACAGTAGTGTTGGATGATCATAAAAACTATTGGCATTGAATTATAAATAACTTATTCTGTAAAATAATATATTAAATTATAATATAACTAAAACAATATTTACCTCTTAATAAGTTTCACGAATAATATTTCTAAAATACCGAAAAATAAAATAAAAATAGCCGTATTAACAACATAAAATAATATCCAGTAAGTGTAAAATTTGGTAAATTTATTACTTTACGTATCTAATAAAATATTGTGCTTAAGTAAGCAATTTATTTATTTTTTGACTATCATCATACCGGTATGTGTTGGTGCAGTTTTTCTTGGTCGACGAGCTGATTTGATCATCAGAACCAGCCGATGTGTCGCTCGAATTGCGGAACATTTTTCGCCGACTATTAACTCGACACCGACCACTCTGCTTACGCAGCACCATCCCACTGTCCCCTAAACAGCGCCCAACTGCCTCCGTTTTTTGCTGCAGATGTTTTAACTCCTCGGGGTCATCGCCGGTCGAGTTTTGGTCGCTATGGCAACTTCCCACTTGACTGCTACGTGGCGATGAAAGGCAGTCATCAGTTCCCGCGGTCCCGACAGGGCAACAGGTGCCTTCACCGCCTGGACAAAGGTGAGCGTCGAAGCGGACTACGTTAACCCAGGACTTGTGTCCCTGACCTCGGCATACAACAGCCCGGTCTTGTACGGACCAAATGGTGACCAGGTCGTCTTGCCCCCCGATCGAAAGGAAGCGAGAGTCTGGGGACCAGGATACACAAAGTAAACCGCCGAAGTAAGATCGCATGCTGCCCTGTAAGTATGTGGAGTGCACAGGGGAGTATAATAACGTGTATAATGTAAATAATTAATATAAATCCAATAAAAACAAATAGGAAACATTAATCAAAAATTAAATAATAATACAATATTTTAAGCATATAAAACTTATTTATTTATGATTATGAATTAAGCAATCATTAAACATAGATACATTATATACTTTTTATTATAAGTATTGGCTATAATATACTATAGTATCTTAAAAAAAGAACACAAATAATCAATGAAATATTTCCCAGAAATTCACTCAGGAGATAAAGTCCACGGGAAATTATATATTACGTAACGACTAATACCTAGACATCAACTATAAACGTTTACTTTAGTATATTATATTATGTATATACTAATAGTATATTAGTAACTATGTATATGATGTAAATATTGTAGAACACTATTTAATATTCAAATTAAATGTTTCTGTAGATTTACACAATAATAAAAGTAAGTGTATTAGTAAATGTTTTCATTGTACGTCATTATATACATATAAAATAACATTTTCACACTCGGAAGAGTAATTAAATTATTTATTTATGACTTCTATTCAATTCGCGCCTGACAACAAATGAAACAATAGATCAGTTCAGTTAGTTTAAAAACGTTTGACCATATATCGCGCCGGTGATGCAGATGACTCATCGTAGAACTTGTGCTATAGTCAAACTATTTTAACTGAAAGTTGACTAAGTTTGAACGCGTTAAAACTCAGTCAACTTTTAGTTTAAAATGGTTCAAACTAGCTTACATAAAATAAGATTAAAGATCATAGAGATCGTACTATAGTTAGGGGTCATATCTATAAGGGAGAAAATGAGCTATCTTTAATATAAATTTATATAGCAACACGATACAGTCATTCTAGTGTACATACAAAATTATTGTGCCTAAATTTGAAAATTATATTACTCTCATATTAGTAATACCACGTAACAAAAATAAGTTCTAGATTTTTAGTGAATATCTCAGATATTCTGTATTAAAAAATATAAAAATCCCACTAGAATATATTATTAGCTTACCAATCTATAGACTATTTTTCCATTATAAAATAATTTATAATTGCCATTGTAAAGAGAAAATAAAATATATAATATGTGGATTTTATTATACATGTATATATGTTTATGTATTTTTATAAGTGAGGCTATTAAACCTAACTGAAATGCCTAATAATTATTATGATCACATGCATCGTATAATATATACTTATTCATTTATATATCGTATTCAGATACTTAATTCAGATTTAATGTACTATTATATAAATTACAAGTATACACAAAAAACGTTAACGATTTTTAAAAAGCGCGGTGTTTACACAATAAATAAATATACTGCGTGTAAACAACCTGTCATTAGCAACGATAAAAAAGGTTACAAAGCAAAATGTTATTTACCAATGTAGACGAGTTAAGAACTATCAAAGGCACTAGACGAAGTTAGTCTGGTTCGAGTGACACCTTACTCGTTATTGTTGGTTCTCTAGATAATACGCTATGGGTGACTGAATATTGGTCAATTCGACGAAGATTTTTTGCAAAAATGATGTGTCTGGAAATCAATAATATTATTATTATTCAATGGGTTCGTGTTGGCTTCATGCTAGAGGCCACAAAAACCCAAATAACCGTTTACTATCGTGAAACAGGGCTCCATAATCAATACCCAAAAAGTGGCCCTTAACGGCTAAATTTAATACTCCTTGCTTGTAGCATTCTTGGCTTACGATGCTGTTAGCTTACCAGAGAGCTATTACATCAAAATCTCAACAATTTTCTTCGACATAGAAGATGAGCACTGTGGACGTACATTAAGTCACCTCTGATGATACTATCCATCAATATATTTAAGTTCTGCTCTGACAACCTGAACGTTACTTTTTGATCATATCAATACGTTGAATTCGCTGTAATTTTAACAGCTCTTCTAGCAAACCCATCAGCCAACAAAAAATAGCTACCATCGCAAAACAATAAGGATAACAATAATGATAAACTAAGAAGAATAACAGTAAACAATGAAAATTATTGTAGGTAAAGTCTATAACTAAGTAAAATTTGATTTGACCAATTTTCCTATCTTAGTGTATATAGAGAATTTCCAGAATATCAGTAATGCCATCGTAAAAGCAACTCTAAGCGCGTTCAAACTTGTCAAACCTGTTTGATGTTGTTACTTCGATTCCAGTCACTTTTCCGCGCGTCGAAACTGTTTGGAAAATTAAGTTCACACTTTCAATTCGATTAGAAAGGTTGGTCATCATTCGCAATTTTATCGGAGGAATGATGAAATTAGTAGTCAGCTGTTTTTTCAACTCAACTGAAACGTGATTGTGAACTAACCTAATATCAATATTTTTCTTTGTTATGGAGGATACAAAAAATCGAAATAAGTTGCACAGGAATTATATTTTCTTACCTTATATAATATAAAAAGAATCAATATCTTTCATTCCGTTATTATACTATGCTTGAATCTATTATAATATAAATGGTAAAATATTTAGTTGAGGTTTATTTAATTTACTTTTACAGTTATCAAGTCTATAAACTTATGTAATAAATTAGCATAAAAAGAATATTGTTCGACGTTTGGCGATGAAGGTGCAGAAAACAGGTTCACTTGATTACAGTCCTCGCTCTGGCTTCTTAAATCAAAATGGTCTTTTACACACCAAGATTGAATTTCAATTCGGATATTTACAGAGAATCTCCTTAAGTAGGTTATGTAGCATGAAATAAATTATTGTTGACTGAAAAGCCTCGACGTTACTGGTTGGCAATTGCACTGAAATTAGATTATAAGTGGAGGAGTCAATTTAATATAACATGTATATACTTATGAAAGTTCATAAATCACAGGGCCGCCAGAAACGTTGTGTGCTGTAGAAGACGAATAACAATGCGAAGGCAACAGATCTGGAGATAGGTCCCCTGATGTTGCACTTACTCACAACCTCCTTAGCAATGTTTAGTGGTATATACACTGAAGGAGAGATGGACTCTGATCTTTTCCCCCATCATGATAGTTGTTGATTGTGAAGTGAGATGTCAGTATGCAAATTACAATGATTATACCAAGGGAATCAAAAACACAGTAAAAAACGGGATACTTTCGAGCAGAACAGCTTAAAATATAAAGGGTTGAAAGAAGTATCAAATATGTAACCAAGAACAGCATCAAATAGATTAAGTCTAAGAAACAACTGCAAAAACTGGCTGTCAGTAAAAGATGAAAGAGCTACCAAACTTTCATGACAACTTCCAAACGTCCATGACAACTCCCTGAAAAACGGGAATAGTAGATTGCAGCCAATATAAATGCGAAACAGCTGATCAGAGAAAAAAGGAAAGGCGCTGGAGAGAACATTTAAAAGAGTTTGATGGTCGGAGGACGCTTCAAAAATACTGGGAACTGATCATCTATCTAAAAGGAGCACCCAAGAATATCTAACCGAACAGGGTTCTATACTATGAAGGTAAAGAGACACGTGGCGATACCAAGAAAGCCAACAAGTGTATGAAATAATACGTAGACGTTAGCCATAAAATTCGACCAAAGAGAAAGAGCCCAACAGTAGACTTAAATTAAAAATTAAAGTAAAGTTGATGTAGCTCAAGAGTGAAAACAGTCTTCTAGCATGACAGAGCTGAATGTAGCCTTATAAAAAGCGCATGCTATATCAATTAATATACATATATTATGACAACAATTTCTTAGAGTTCTAAACATGTTAGGCTCGAGATTTATAACTCTCCTCTTGAGTTGCATGAACCAAAGCTGGTAAACGAGACAGACCTTATAGGCTACCATTATTTCCAGGCTGAAGGCTGGCAAATCTCCTAGTGATATTGATTTGTATTGACCTATCAGCTCTACCGCCTGCAAATTTTTGTAATAATAGTAGACTGTACTATATAATTCCAAAGAGAAGAAGTGGATGTGTGAAGATCAATCTGCTTTTTGTAGAATGATATCTACCGAAGACCAAGTCATCGACATCAGTCAGAACGTGTGTGAGTGATGGGTTCTAAGAAAAACCAGTAAAAAGAGAGGTCATGTGATACATCAACTTCTCTATAGAGCTATGTGTGGAACCAGAGGTTCATAAAATGGTTCTAGAGCTTCCTGAACATAACAAATGTGCCTGTGTGAAAGTGAATGACTCCTCACAAAAGTTCAGACACGCTAGACAGGGTCTTCCACTGCAGTAATCAGTTCTATCCCCTTTCATGTTCCTCTTCTTTATTAAAACTCTGAAAGAAGAGATAGAGGATGAAATCAAAACTAGTCTGTATGCCGACAACACGGCTGTTTGGGCACTGGAGAAGAACACAGAGGCAGCAGCAGACAAGCTGCTGTCAGTGCGTCATCTTTGCATGACCAAGAGAAAGAAACTGAAACCTAATAAGTGGGATGGCAGCACAGACTTTTTATTGTATATTTTAACCGATGTAATTCTACATGTCTCATAATAGCAACAACCAAACTTTCTTTTCACCAAAAATCAATTTGATGTACTCTAATGACGATATTAATCATCCGATTTAAACTCAATCGAGAACCTCTGCTCATACACCTAACATTAGGATATCCAGTGCGACATTTGTACGAATTCATCTATGAACTTTGGACTGTTCCACAAGATTTATGGAGCATGTCTGTTATAAGATTTTTTTTCAATTTACCGTCTGAGAACATGAAGACTGCCATTTCCACACACACCCCACATTGAGTAATAGCTATGTTAATATAATATAAATAATACAAATTAATGCTATTAATCGAAATATCAAAATGAACTCTGAAATAAATTAAATTACTAAAAATTGTAAATTAGTTTGATGAGACCCTTTTTCTGGTGGGGTATATACGTAATATACACACTATATAAAAGAGTACAAATCAATAAAAAATAAATCATTTTTATTGATATTAATTACCCATATAAAATGGATAGTATACTATTTTATATTCAGTTATTTATAGATTATACGTTCTTATGGGTTGGTAACAAAAATAAGTAATATTTTCAAAATGTTTTAATCACAAATCATTTTGAATGATATATGAGAATAGTATATTATGCCACGAGAATTAACTAGTTTTTGCTCACGCGGTCTTCGACCACGTGAGCAATGAAGTAAGTCAATTCGAGTGCGCTTAAACGTTTTATGCCACGCTTATAATAAAAACATTAATCTTAGATGGGATTAATCAATAAACACAATTAACAAACGCATAACGATGTTTTAGATTTGTACTTAATGAAATAACATAGTCTTACATGGGTCAGTATATTTATAAATCGATAAACGATATTCAGTATTTTGTGTCTTTTCGTGAAAATATAAGAAAAATAGGTTATATCTTTCCCTTTCTTACTTAGTTTTCTATGTCATATAATGAAGTAGTACACGACAAAAATGTAGCTTATGAATAGTATGTGCACAAACGTACACTTTTAGCATTCACAGGGTTGTCTACCGACCTGTAGTTCCATTTGATGATAGTCGAAAACCCGGAGATATCCGTCTTGACTGACAGCAGCAAGGTATTGGCCGCAGGGCGAGAAGGCAAACTGGTTAATAGCAGCTGCTGGAGATGCTTGTAGTGCCGCTCCCGTCATACTGGCCAATAAGCCACCGGGATTTGCGGAGGACCGTCCCGTGGGGAGAGTGTGATAATGGGCGGGTGGAGGATCTGCAAATGTCCCCATGATGCCTCCACCGCCTGAACCCCCTGAACTGCCGCCTCCCCCACCACCGCCCCCACCCAGTATCAAACGGTAAAGTGGGTTCCTAGTCGACTTGGTCTTGCATGTATACACGGAGAAACCAGCCCCCTGCTTGAATAGCTGGTAGGTCGGTGCTGTGGCTCCACTAGGCAGGTCTTCATTGTACATATAGAGCTGACCACTCGCGTGGCTAACCAGGAATTGGTTTGGGGAGTCGGGGACCCATTTTATGCAGGTCACAGGGGTTTTGTCGATTAAACGCTGCTCAGAAACAAAATAAAGTAATACATAATATCCATAGTCTCTTTTTATGTCTATAAAAATGCACATAATAAAAGTATGGCTAATAATAAAAATACAAGCATATACAGTACAAACTATTCTCTATTGCACATTGAAATCTCAGAATTATTTCGGAAAAATACGCTATAAGGCAATTTACCATTGTAATTAATAAATAAAATTGACACTAAAAACGTACTGTGAATAATACTTTAAACTAATAACATTCTACTTTTAGTATTGATTTTAATTAATTATTTTACTAACAGTTCGATAATTGCTTTTATAGTTAAAATAGTAGTATATATTATCATTTGGCGTAGGTATGTTACATGAAAGGCCATATCTTAAATATACAAGCGAGTAAAACATAAAACTGTAAACAGACGAAATATTAAAACATCGTAGCATTTCGCAAACAATGTACAGATATAAAAATAGCGTAAAAAGATTCTACAAAATAGTTAACAAGTAAACTCATTTATATATATATATATTATATAATGAAATTATTCACAAACAAATTATTAGTAGCTAAGACATAAATTGAAAGTTAATGATTAGAATGAGTTATTACATACAGTAAAAGCTCACCTCTTCATTAAACAATTTGCTGTGCTCCTTTCTGATTGGATCAATGAGCTGTATCTGACCACCAGTAAAACCAACTAACAAAAATACAGTTTCCGCTCGTGAAGAAGATTGATTAAAATCATGACAAGTGGGAAAAGTATTTTTGTAGATACGTTTATCCAAAGGAGCAGGTTGATCTTGATTCTGAAATTATATAATTTTTTTCGGTTTCTTAGATTGGTTAACAAAACAGGTATGAATCAAGTTTATGAAATAAATTAAATCAGAAAAAAATTTGACACATTAAAAGAAATAATACATAATGCATCAACTAACAAAATAAAAACAATTTTAATTTAGCATATAAGTGAACTTGCTTAAGCCATTTAATATTTTGTAAAAATATAATGAAACATTCAAATACTAAAAAACTTGAAATCAAAAATAGATTTAGTGCCTTACATGGCATTACAATGAACAAATTACAATAAACTAACAATTACCACATTTAAGACAATAGTATAGTTATGTAAGTAGAATATATAAAAAATAAAAAACATAACACAATGCTGCATAGTTCTAACTAAGTGAATTAAAAGTAGAAAAATATGTAGAAGCAAATGTTTTTTTTTCAATTATGCATTTCCTATACTGGGTTTTAATCTGACCAGTAATTAATATTTTAATTTTAAAGAAAAATAGGTACATTTGGTCTTAAAGCTGTAGAAAGAATTATCTTGGAAAATGAACATTGCATCTATTTTAATTGATTAATATATTGTAAAATTTGTCTACATTTTTTACAGAAGTCTTTGTAGACTTCTGCCTACATTATTTTCATTGCAAAATACACTGTTAATCATAAGTTTTATAACTCCACAAAGAATACCATTAAATACAAATATATAGATTATATTTTTAACTGTAAAATATTTAAAAAATTATTATATTTTTAATACAAAAATATAGCAAACATTTAGTTGGTAACAAATGCATAACATTTGCAAAAACAAATAAAGGAATTTACATGCCCTAATTTGATAAAAATTATTTAAATGCCCAATTTACTTTATACTGCATGCATCACTATTGTATGAGTCATCTTACAATGAAATTAATTAACTTTAAATACCAGATCAATAAATAGTAGTTAAACTATAATTTGTGAAATAACCATATTTTTAAATGGTTGTACTGAATGTAGATTTCAAGACTAAATAAAATTAATTATACACATTTAGAAATAGTGTATTTTGGTATAAAAAATACACTACTGTTAGTCCCACTTTATTAGTCCCCCCCATATTTTTGTCTATTTTATTCAGCATTTCTTTCAATATGAATAAAATAGCTTTTAATTATCATTTAATGACATAAGTCAAATACCACAAAATATAAATTTTATTTGAAAAGTAGAAAATAGCCTGTATACAGCAAAATGATAAAAAATTCAATATTTTAACATATGTCTGCTAAGTGTTCAGGTAGTAAATACATAGAGTTCAGTTACTACATTAGAAGAACAATCAATGTAGATAGATTGATAGACAGACAGACAGACAGTGTTAAGGCCTACGCCCACTGAATGCAGTGTAGTGCATAAACATTTAAATGCATTAAATCTTATGGGGCAATGCACACCAAAAGCAGTGCAGCATGGCACATCGAAAATCAATGAAGAAAATTTTCAACTTTATGTGCACCAAAAATTAATTAATATTAACCATGGCCCACTGACTTAGTATACTGTCCTCCCATTTTTTGTTTATATGTAGATTTTCTGCAGAGTGTATCGATTTTTTCTGCACTGTGATGCATTCAGTATGTATAGGCCTTTAGTGTTGGCTGTTAATACGAGTTTCATTGCTCCCAATCAACCAATGATTGAATTACACTTATTGTTGCAGTCAACTATCAACCATGGTGTGATATCTGCTGTGAATTGAAAAATTGATTGCAGTTGCATCAAGAAGTATAATTCCTGCCACAGCCCAGCTTTTCAATGTATCAGAAAGAACAGTCCAATGAGTCAAGAAGACAGGAATTTAGAGCAACAGAGTTGGTAGATGTGGGCCAAAGAGAAAGACTTCTCAAGGAACAGACTGCTTAATATGTCATCTTGTGGCTGCCAATCCAAATTCTACAGTGTGGCAGCAATCAACAAATCTGGCACAAATAGACATCTGTTTCAAAATCTACAATTCATCAATGGTTGAAAAAGAATGGCTTTGCAAGTGTTGTGCCAGTCAGGAAACCTTGTTTGACAGCCAAGATGTGCATAAAATGGCTAAAATGGGCGAGGAACCATGCGCATTGGCCACTAGATTACTGGAGGTGCATGGGCTTCTCTGATGAGTTGAATTTCGAATGTGGGGATGCTGGTGGCCTACAAGTTTGGCAATAACCTGGCACTCTAAAAACAACAATGCCGACTGTCAAGTTTCCAACCAAGGTCATGGTGTGGTCTGTTATATCCTACCACAGGGTGTCGAACAGTTTATCAAAATTTTTTTGCAGGATTTTTGCAGGACTTTAGCAGGATTTTTGAAGGATATCCA
>JAYRBW010020673.1:0-34038 GCA_036023295.1 Invenusta paracnida
TTCATTGTGTTGAATATTTCGTGTTTTATTCATTATTCCACTCTTAAAAATTAATTCACAGAATGTTATAAAATATTTGTAATTTATATATAAAAAAATAGTTTCGTACTATCTTTTTTCTCAACATCTTATTATCAAAAGTATGACATTCTAATTTTACATTATTTTTTTAATACTTGAACAGCCACCATATGCTGCACACAAATTAACCGAGTCAGGCATTTCAATTAATTTAATGAAGTCAAAGTGTCGAGTATCAACTTTGGATATCTCAGTTAAATGTAGTGCATTTTAACAAAACATTTCACTTAAAAAATATATTTTTTTAAGTGACAAGTCTTATTAATTATATAAGTATTAGTCTATGGATGTAATCATAATGTACTGATTAAGTTTAAAATGTCATTAATTATCTAAATATATTAAAATATATTCATGTAAAAGTTTTAAAAGAGCCTCAAAAGGCAATAAAAATTTAGAAAGGTTAAACATGCGGATACATTTAGCAAATTAGTAAGTAATGATTTTGAAATGTGATACCTTGCTATAACCTAAGATAATGCCAATAATATTCATAGTTTCTAAGACAATGAATTATTAATTACAACACAACTAAATATTCTGGTATATATGTCTAATTTATTTAAGAGGGCTGGTCCAGGATCTCAGTGAAGACCTTTTAGGACCAAAAAAAGGGAAATCCAGATCGTTACTTATCATAAAATCTAATATTATAGTACACATATGTATTTTAGGAATATAGCAAAAGTTCTATGTTATAAAATATAATAAGTTATATGTTACTAAATATAATAAGTGCTGTTTTACCAAATGTACTCAGTGTTTTTTACTTCAAAATTCAGTCTATGTTTTGTTTGTTTTAATTATTTAATTTTTCCAGGGCATTTGTTTTCTCATCTTTCTTTCTTTTTGATCAAAGTTTTCAGTGTATAACGTTTTCTTGAAGATGATATAGACACCAACATTTGTTGAGTAATTTCAACGTTGGATACTTTACTTACCTGTGTAGATAACTTGTTTTAAATAGTATTAAATTTAATTGTCATAATCATTAATTTTTATAGCTAATAATTTGAATAAATTTACTTTTATTAATGTAAATTAAGTGTATTTAACTGTAGAAAAAAAGAAGACGTTGTCAAAAAGTTATATAATATATATATAAACTTTAAAAAAAAAAAAAAGTTTATTATTATGATAAATGAAAATCTTACACAAAAACACTATTTATGATCATTTTAAGAGTAAAAAAATATATACTGTACTATTTAACAATTCTTAAAGGACTTCCGAGTATTCTGTCATTTCAAGAATCTTTTAAAATCTGGACCAATCCTGATTTATTATTTTTTTATAGTAAAAATTGAGGACACAAGATTTACCCCACCAAAAAATATAATATACATAACAAACCTTAATCTTAGCACGAAGATCATCGATTTCAGTACATGAATATTCATTATTAAGGCGACCGTTGATCTGAGGTTCGGGTGTCGCCTTTAATAGTTTGGACAAATTCTAAACAAATAAGATGCATACATAAGTGTGAACATTTGGAAATTTAAAAACCCAACAGACAATGTATTATAAGCACAGTGTTACAAATTAAAATTACCAGCCTGGACAAATTGCTTTAAATAATGTATCCATTTTAGTTACAAATATAGATAGGAAAATATAGCGAACTAATATTTTAAAGTGATGAAATATACATAGGTAGGGAAGTGTATATATTCTTTACAGAGATACAATAGAGCTATTTATTTATTTGACATTTTAGAAATCAAATTCGATAATGCAAATTATTTGTAACAAATATCATATTTGAGAGTAAACAGAGAATAATTTAACTATATTTTTTTTGCGATGCTTTTATCAATGTAGGAATTGTATTTCAAGTCAATATTACAAGCTCTAAAATCTATAAAAAACACAAGAGATTGATGTAAAAAGCTTTAATATGCAACATCAGAAAGTTTTACTAGCACCTGTGCCAAGTAAGAAGCAAGTACCTACCTCTGAATCGACCTTCAACTGAGTATTTTCATTCTCAAGTTGGTCAACCCGTATCTTCAGCTCTGTGAGCTTCTTCTGCGCAGTTTGGTCCTCTTCTTTAGACCAGGCTGAGGGCTTGGCAGGACTGGGGGGCGGCTGGTGGTGATGCCGAGGTGCCTCGGAGCTTCGGATGCGACTTTCCAAATCCTGAAATCAGAAAACAAAAGACAGGATAAAGTAAGGTATTTTGTCACTATTTTTTGTCTATTGACAATGCGGTCATTTTTCAATGGTTTCAATAGTGTTGAATATTAATGGTATGTATGTATTAATAGCATGAAAGCTCCTATTGGTACGTACAGTGTAAGCTGACCGTATTAACATCTCAGTAAACCTGAATTAGTCATCTACAAAATCCAGTAAACCTATATTTCATAATATTATAAAGGTAGAGACTGGTAGGCGGTCTCCAGTTATTTCTCGCGTATCACAAATGAACAATACGTACCAATAGTAAATGTGAGGACACGTTTATTTATTATTATTCTAAATTTGTTTTATCAAATAAAATAAATATTTTTAACTTTTGAATAGTCAATAGCACCGATCAATATTTTAAAGAAGTAAGACTATTGTATAGATAACCTGTACGTATCGTTAATAAATATGAAGTTGACTTATATTATATTAGCCAGTAGGTAATATCATATAAGACGTTTGTTAAAAATGTACTATTTTGGGTTTTCTATAAACAGAAACGAAAGCGTTTCATAATGAAAGCTAAGAGTAGGTTGCAATGAAACAAAATAGGAAATCAGAAAATAATTAATTTATAATTTTTATATCGAAAATCTCTTAAAAGTAAATAAGTTGATATGTCACTGTTTAATTCTGAAAGAGACACAACCCGCTTTTATGCATAAATAATTTAGCAGTAATAGCTAGTGTTAAATAATTCAATACAATTACATAAAAAGCAGAATAATCTGCAGCTTAGAATAATTTCAGATTATTCAACTGTTAGCTTATTGAACCTATAAACGTAGAATAAAATCACCAAAAAATATATTTATACGGTAAACATATAATGACGTTTTATAAAAAAAATTTCTTCATACGAGATTTTAGCTTCTCCAATATAGTAGTATATCTATTGATTTTGAAGAAATATTATTTGTTTAAATACGACAAGTCTAGTTAATACATAAATATCACAATTTAAAGCCATGTAGTAATAATTTTCTCCCTTCCGGCTTGTGATTAAAAGAAAGAATCAAATAGTGCCTGTGTTTAAACCTCTCACAGCTGTTAAGCTACCAAAAACACGTGAATTATGCACATGACATGCACATTGCTCGTCAATACCAAACAAAGTTTTTGATCGAAAATGGGTCTTAAGTTATGCTGCGTTGAGTTATGTACAGAATTATACATATAACTAATACAGTATGTAGTACTCCGTGTATATTTGACTTGAGAGTATTGTAATATAGGAAACACAATGACAAATAATGAGTAAGCTTATGGCTTTAAATTAAAAGTATATATTTATATGAAATATGGCTTTAAATGTGCATGGCACTTAGTATTAAATAATCGCTAATAATAATCATCAATACTTAACTTACTTAAACGTAAGATTTCTAAATAATTTTCAACCAGATTATAAAAAATAGTATTAATTACTCACGGAATTTTTGTTTCTTTGTTGAGCAATCTCCTTGTTTAGATTTTCGAGCTGTACTTCTAAGTGTCCGATTCGTTTCTCCTTTTCATGCAGCCTGAAATAATAAAATTCAGAAAATTATGTACATACTATTTAGGACAAATTATAAATTGTAATTAGATTAAAAAACAACATAAATAGCAAATAACTTAATCTATTGTGGTCAACTTTCACTTTATTTTCACTGCGCATAACAAATAATATATTATTTGTGAATTGAATTTATACGGAAAATATAAATCATATATTATATAAACAATGATTTTATTCAAAATACGATTATCCAAACCTTTTGTCATTTAAAAGTTTAACATTGTGAACATTAAAATGAAACCTTACCCTTTACCCGTGTATTGATGAGATTTATAATTTTGTATCATTTAAACTAGGAGTTATTTTAAATATAGCATATTTACGCATATTCTGCAATCGAGAGATTCAAAAACTTCCATTGTCTTATGTTTACCTTATTTAGGCGCTGTTTCTAATCCTCTAAAAGTAACATAAATTTACTTTAAAAATGTACACTATGACTGAATTTTGATTATATTTTTCAATGAAAAATGCATGTATTTTGTATAAGGTATCGTATAAAAATTAGCTCATTTTTGAACAGAGAATTTCATCAATTGTAAAATTAAATAACCCTTGTATATTTGTATATATTAGAAGTTCTATAGTTAAAGTATTATCATTTATCGTTTCTTGTTAATCGTTTAATTGCACAATAATATCAAACTCTGTTAAATTATTTCCACCAATCACTTTCTATTCCAGATAACGCTAATTCTTATAGTAATCATTCCATTAAGAAGAAACTTTTATAAAACAGATAAAAACACACATATACAACTAAACACAGTTAAGCATTTTCATCTGAAAATATTCAATTTTCTGCTTTGAATGTTGGAAAGCTGTTTAGTTAATGCAATTTTTCTCTTCTCCTGCTATAGAATTATACTATTGGTCATTAATTGATCCATAATAATAATAATGACGCTCCGATTGAAAATCTCCATTCTGAAATTGACCTTTACATGTTTATTTGTAATTTACGTTCATTAAAATATATAATCATTGCATTCATATATTCAAAAGATATGATATAATTTCATATGTATATGTTCTTTGCGGATGAACATGTTGTGAAACAATTAAGAACTTCAAGCCAAACAAACAAACAAAACATAATTCACATTCATATACAATTATACATTTATAGTAAGTAGGTACGTTTAGGCAGAATAAAAGTCAACTATATTAGAGAGTATATCATATTTAATCTATCTTACAGAATTAATTAAATACAATACAAATATAGGCTAGATAGTTATGAACATATTCGTAGCTAGAATTGTATAGCTAGAATAGAATACAATGTGACACATAAATAAATCATCCACAATGCACAAATAATTTTGAAATAATAAAATAAAAATTTAAAAATGTAATATTTAGTAATACCTGCTCAATATTTTGGTCCCAAGGTGATATATAAAAAACATAGTTTTTTTTCAATTCGTGTTGATGTGACATATTTTATAGAAGCATAAACAACCATTTCAATTAATTTACAAACACCACATTGCTTTCTCCAGTATAAATGTGATATAAATATATATATAATTTTCAAAATATAATATGTTTATAAGAATTATTTATTTTCTTGCTCACACATTGTAATGAATATGATCGCTTCATCTCATATAAACAAACCTATTTTCATTTATATTACCTAGACTATATAGTACATTATCTATTCATGCATATGTAATAACTCCGACAATAAGGTATAGGTACTATTATTAATACAATACGATATAAGTAATAATATACACATTAATTTGCGTATACATTGTAAAATCTTGTAATGCTTCTGTTTGCTAGATAATTCAACAAATCTGTTATAAATATAATTAGTTACAGCATGGTATAATTGGGTTCTATTTTACGTTATTTCTAATAGTTATCATGGGAAAATAACTGGAACACATCCTCAAATAACATATTACACAAATATATACACGTCGTGAGAAATCTGATCTCTTGTATATACTCATTTCAAGAAGGATGTGATTTTATATTAATTCAGGCTATTTTTATATACATATATTAATTTCTAAGTGATTTGATTAAGCATTAAATAAATTTTGTGCGATATATATATTAAGAACGAGTCAAGCATATATAGCTAACATTATCCAAGTAAACATGTGTTCTATATATATACATGTAGAATGGACGTTTTAATGTGGAATAGGTCTGCATTAAGTAAGTTAGAATAAAAATAGACTACATTACATGCTATACTGTTGTGTTAAAGGTACACAAGTTACTACAATATAGAAGTCATAACATGTTAATAATACAATATTATTCGTACATAATTTATTTTTCTATAAATTTGTATAATAGTTATACATAATGTAGTTTAATTTACCTTATATGCTACTTTTAGTGTGAACAATTTTTCCCTATCACGTTGAGTAAGTTTTAAAACTATCCAATATTTACTGTGAGGGACGTAATAATACGTATATACACAAAAGAGAGGGGAAAGGCATTTGTGAAAAAAGTAGCAGAAGAATTAATGACACCGTAAATCAAAAACGGGAAATAAAAACCGTCAATCATAATAGTAAAATAAATACACTTTAAAGAGTATAAAGAATCATAATATTATATAAAACGTACATATACGTCATGCACTACATTTAAGAGTGTTATATTAAACTGTGTTTAGACATGAGAGAATGTGGAAATGAATAAAGTAAAAATTATACATACAGCGTAAATAGTTCAAATAATAGACAACATAGACTACCTATTAACTTCACATATATTCATGCAAAATGTATAATCTAATATTTAAAACAAAGACCGTAATAAACGCTTCTTCTAATCTATTAAATAGAAATGTGAGTATACTATCTATCATCTTATATTAAAGCAGATTTTCAAAAATAAACGATAAAAAATAGATATTCCTTTAAATTTTAGTAATTGTTATGCTTTATAATTATAATAAGACAGAAATGTTTTCTGAAAATAAATCCATTAATATTATTTAACTGAAATCTTAAAACTTAAAGACAACATTATTTAAAACATATATATTACGCATGTATTTCATATATGAAGCCAGGTTAATGAAATCTAAAACTAAATTGCAAACTTCAAATACCGTTTGGATAGAAAATTATAAACTTTTAAATATCAGAGCAGTTAGTGACTATGTTGGTAAACATATAATTTGTAACAGAAATGTAAACACAACAGCATTTGTGCATATAGCAGTAGGTAGTAATAGTATTAATAGGAGTAGTAGTATGGAACGTAAAATCAGAGACAATTGATTTAGTACAAATTCAACTTATATAGGCGCTCGATAGAATAAAACAAATAATTGCAACAAAAGAAAGAAAAGTATTTTTTTAATAATTTATGAATTAAGTATAATAGCGGGTGTATATGTGGACAGGAACCATGTATACACGTAGTTGCAAATTAAGTTTATATTTATGACACGGGGAAAGGAAAAATAAAAAGCTGGAACTTGTTAACACTTTATGTTTGCCGGAGTAGGTTATAATAGTTAAATACCATTTTAGAATCGTTGTAGTGTTAAAATGACGTGCACCAGACAAACTTAATAATGCGCAGTATGAGACGTATAGACGTTTATGACAGTCATGACACTATACCGATTTCTAGTTTAATTCATTTACATAAAATTACGAAACCAATTCATGTTTTCGTATATATAATTGGTAAAACAATATTTCAGCTAATCCATGATTATTTTAATGAAAATATTTAATTCAATACATTTTTTTAAATAATCATTATTGTATTAGCCCCTAGCAACAATAAGCGGTTTCCTACTTTGATATATATATTATAGGTTTGAGGGTGGTTAATTGACCCAAATTCGACCTACACATTTTATTTAAAACATAGTTCTCTTTTTAGCAATTTAAACGTGAATAACATAAAACAAAAACTACACCAATTTATTTCAGCCACTCATCAATGTGTTACTTAGGTAAAGGTAGTAATTAAAGAATGCACCGATATGTAAAAAGTTAAAAAAGCAAGCAATATTAAAAATGTATAGTATAATGCGGAAGAAGGCATATACATACAGATAACAATTAAATAACAATATTGTTCGAAACTTTAGGAACATTAAAGAAGAAGACTATCTTCTGCATTATATTGTAATTAATGTTTCTAATTCACACGAGGCGCGGTGCAGCGCGGCGGGTCAACAAGTTTATATAGCATTAAAACTTATGTGGCAAATCATATCGAAAAGGTTAAATACTTGTTAAAGAACTTTTTGAAGCGCCGTGTCACATGCTTTTGGCGTAGATAAGCCCTTAGAGACATTGAGTTCGAAATATGCTTGCTTTATATATTATTTCCGACTGGTACATTCTTTCGTTTATTCCAATGGGTATCCTACCAATATTAAGTATTGTAACCAATTTGTATACATAACAACTTTCGCACGAGTAACATCTTGATGAGAACAGGCTGAAAATATATTATTATTATATAATTTTATTCATGAAAACTGTAATTAGGTTTTCATTTCCGAAGAATAGCTAAATTGGTTATTATTTATAAACTACGAAATTTTACACATTGCCGGCAACATGATGTATGTAAATATATAAAATATGCATATTAGTAGCTTTGTTATAGTGTCAATGATACAGCGCAGGTCTGAGAAGATTTGTTCAGGCACTATTACCACAGAAGAAATAATAGACAGGCATAACGGAAATGCCTACAGTATGTGCCAGGTTGGCCTTTGCGATGCAATAAAGCACTGTCTATGACCTCACCCAAAATATATACAAACTTCTAAATACTGTTAAACGGAAATATACCTTCTTTGTGATACATTAGAAGGCTTTGACCCCGTAATTCTCTCTCACAAACTAGATAAACTATAACTGTACAGTTGATGATATACAACTAAATATATGCCAGACCATTCATAATATCGGAGATGCGCCGTGCGTAGTGGATGTCGGTACTAACGGTCGTGTAAAGCGCAGAGCGCCAGATTATATGACATTACAGTTATACGAGTAATCCTTTCTGCATATTGGATTTTTGGTTGGCTCGATATTATTTAGGTTTAGTGACTTCCCAAGTTTTAACCATGGAATGTTATATGAAACATAGTAAGTTAGAATATATTTTAAATATATCAAATGCATGTCAAAGTGATTAATAAAAGTTATAACAAAAGTACACTGTACATTAGTTAACAATAATTGTAACTGATTATTACTGATTAGCAGCTGCCAAAGATAAAACAAAATCATAAGGAAGAGAAAGTTATCAAGAAAAAGAGTTTTAACATAGTGCAACATTAAATAAATAAAAAACACAAAGGAATAAACACAAATAAATTGAATTAAACAGAGAAATAAAGCAAAAGATGCTGATAAAATAGATGGCATATAATATCACACATTTTCGACGGAACGCTTCCCTTGACAAGTTATGTATAACATATGATAATATATCAGGTAGCGAGGTTATATTATATGAACCGAATTATAGAATCGGATAAAACAGGTGCGTGAATAGTGTTTGTTAAATAGCATGATGCAATAGTAATATAATAAGAATTAGGTGTTAACCAAAGTCTAAAGAAATTGGAATAAGTAAAGAAAACAGCTGGTAATATAGAGTGATAGAATAAATGCCAAAAAGTTGTATTAAATGAGGTAAGTCGGATTGGTTTATTACGAAGCTTATATCTTTACATATTCCAGTTTCTTATAACATCATTATAGTTAACACGTTGTTCTTATTATATTATTATTGCATCATGCTATTTACTTAACACTATTCACACGCAAAAATGTTTTATCCGATTATATAATCATAGGTTCGTATATAGCCTCCCCATACCTGTTATTGTATATCTCATTTGATAAGGAAAGTGTTCTTTCGAACATTTGTAAAAGAAACCTATTTTACCAGCAATCTCTTGTTATTATATCGAACTATGCTGCTCAAGGAAATGTTAACATATATTAAAGATATAATTGCAATATTATTATTTATATTTAATTAAATTTCAATATAATAATATGTAATAAATGTACAATATTTCATTTTTTTAAGTCAAATACCGATTAGAATATAAAAAACAGCATAATACATTTTAGGACTAAATGATTTGTAAAACTGTTATATATATTTTAAACAGTAAACTAGTAAAAATAACTATTTACTAGAGGAATTATCTAAATAACAATTCAGCTACTTAAAGAATATGAATCGTGAGCATCCAATAATATACATTAATTAAAATGTAACAACTTCAGTTTGGAGACTTAAATAGTCTTTAGAAAATCATTTCCCTACATTTGCCTTCTTTAATACTGTCCTTCAGTGAGGTAATTTTATTGTAAAAAGACTGTTAAATAAAGCGATAATGTAAACCAATTCTCACGAAAATTGATCAAATCGTAGCATTATTTCATATATAATCTTTCTTTAACTCTAATAAAATTGGAGTTCTCAATAAACTAATACACGATTCAGAAAACTAAAACAAAGCATACGATTGTAATTCTATTGGTTCATCGAAATTGGCTTTATTATTAACTAATCAATATGTAATCGTTTAAAATATTTCAATTTCATAGGTTACAAATAGATTAGAAATGCATAAATTATAACTTAATGTATTATTATAAATAACTATAACAACTATTCTACATGTGTTACCCTTAAAATATGACACTAAAAATTATGCAAACTAATTAATATTTACAGAATCTACTAAAAGCAGGCCATTTCAATAAAACTAAAATATAAAGTTAAAATATAACTGTGATAAGGTGAAAAAATGTATCAGAACAAAAACAGTGTTTCTAACAAAAGGCAAGAATGAGATACGTCATGATAACAATACCTACATTATATGTACTACCTACTTCATATGACAATATAATATATATACATTAGAGAGAGAGAGAGACGAGGTATTAAAATAGTACAATTGTTAGGAGATGCAGGATAAGAGAGCAGTAGAAATGTTAATCTCCCTGACAACTTAACAAAATATTTACATTAGTCGTGTAGTAAAATATAGGTATGTCTTGTCTTATTCCCCATAGTAAATGACACAGTTCCTGCATTCATCCCATTCAGACTTCTAGTCAAGAGGCTTGTTCTAAATACATAAAATAATAGAGACGAAAGGTTCAGTGAGTCGGTCGAAAACCAGAATCTGATATAACTTAGCGCGATCACGTAAATATGAACCTTTGTAGGTTGGTACATAGACGCACACACAGATACACAGCACACAAAAGCAATTGGGCTTAGTGTGCGTATGTATTTTGACTTATGTAACTTTATTGTGTATTCTTTTGTGCGCTTTTGTTTACACTGGGAGGCATAGCAACATGAAATATTGTAATCTAATCCCCTTGATTATCACCCCAGGGTCCATGCAAGCCGGGGAGTGAGTGAAGTGTGCCGTGGCAATATATATATTTGGAACATCTTTGAGATGAGAGATTCAAACAAGAGGCATTTAAAAGATCGAGAATTGAAGATAGTAAAAAAGGGGGCGTGTTGCTTGTGTAAATAGACAAGTGTTGTTGTTGTCTCTATGTAGCGCTCATTATATAGATTTTATATTTTATTCATATAATCTTTAATTTACCTTCTAGCACTAATTACATTTTGGGAAATGCTAAACAATGAGTGAAATACATCTGAAGGTAGTACATTACTAATTGTATAACAATAACACCACCATATTTACAATATATGCGAAAAGGTAAATAAATATTCTAAGAATTATTAACGAAACATCACGTTTTGTACCATTATTATCTGGCTACAACTAATTAGTTGCAGCTTTAGGGAGGCAGGAACATATTTTCCTTATAAATACACAACAAAACAACTGATTGATACATTATTAATTGTAATATATATAAGTCAGCACATGTCATTACACTTTAGTTATAAACATAGGAAATTATATCATCCTTGAGAGCACCCAATTAGAATAACATTAACAATCAATATTCCAGTGTATTCAACAGTGCTCACTTTAAACAAAACATACCCTTTTATTCGTCCAAAACAGTAGGTACAAAATATATTTGACGAATTTATAATTTATAACCGCATCTAATTGCAGCTGAGGTATTATATTTAGTCTCATTTTATTAAATATAAATATTACAAATTGATTAAATGAATACTTGATATTATAAGTTTTGTGTTAAAATTAGAAAAGTTTCGTATTATTTCTACAAGAATGAGAACAAAAATAGTTTTGAGTAAAAATTGCTATAACTTGTAGACAGCTAATCATTGCGTTATTATGTGAAATTGATGAACTATACTGTTATGTATATTCAGACCTGGATACTAAACAAAACTTATGTTCAATACTTTCTAAATAATGAACTCACGAGACTCATATATAGTAATGATACAAAATAAGACATTGCGTGTTTGCTACTATTACTTAAAAAATTGCTAAACAAACTAAAGGTCTATTTTTTAATTACAAATACAAATTGCTTTTATATGCACGAAGAATATGGTATACGAGTAGACACCGTGTACTTAACATAATACATTTATTAATTTAAAGGAGCTTATTTAAAATTATGATATTATATTATTATAGTTACGAGCTTTCTCTGACATCTCTATTTACCTATAATAGGATTATGGGATCATGTGTCATTACAAGAAGATACATAGTTGGTGTTATTCCGGCATATAAAAATATATCATATCAAACAATTATATAGGATAACATTCTTTCGCGTATAGAGTAATTATACATAGAGTTTTGACTCTTATTGATTTCAAAGTCATGCATTGCGTAATTTTGTCAATATCAAATCGTTTTATTTTAATATTTGATGTAAATGGGCATAAACAAAGTAGTATTAAATATTTGTATTAAATTCATTTTAAAAGTAAAATATTCATATTCATACAATTCTAACATACGCAAATTGTCTGTAATATATAATTCATTGCCTGTGTATCAAAAACTGTTTTACTGCATAAATGTTTTAACCACTGTTAGTTTTTTAAATATTATTTTTCTAAAACTTTCGGGTATCAACGTAGTAGTATAAAACTGCACACAGAATTAATAAGAGTCGAAACTCTATGTATAATTACACTATGCTTTCGGTTTAGTTAAATAGAAAATTAAAAGTCCAATTAAAATTATGCATTATACTTTTCTAGATTTGCCTAAAATGTATACAAAATCAAATGTTTTTTGCCTCATTTCTACTTATAGGTGTCACTTCTAGATAAGTTGTGAATCCGATGTCTATGTATTAAATACATATTGTTGGCAGGAGCAATTGACTTGTATTTTTATAGTAAAATTACCAAAGAAAATATCACTAGTATGTAGCACGAAAAATGAAAAGTATACTGCAGTATACAAAACAAATATAAGCAAATGAAAAATTAAACGATATTCTAGAGATGAGTCATCAATTCCAATATATTTTTCTAATTGCAGGAAATTCCAAATGTTACACCATTTTTCAACAATAGGCATTACTATTAATTAGGAGACAGTAAAACATATTACAAATACGTATACGGAATACATAGCAGGCAATATGTTATATATTTACATACACATATACATATATATTACAATAGGTATAATTATACTATATATCATAACAGTATAGGTATACAGCTGTAAAATGAGTGATTTTGTGATGCATTGTCTGAGTATTTTGTATGAGAATATACAATATACAAGACACATGGAGTGTACGGAAGCCTTGCACTCTTGTCTAAGATACAAAATAGAACCCACACTTGGATAGAAAACGTATTATTGATCAGAATAGGAGTCCATTTTAATATATGTATATATGTAAACAGTTTAACCCTGTACTACCATGAAACGAAAATATTTTTCCTCTTACGTCAGATGAACGTCAGTGAAACCTGTTATAATATGTGCTCCTGATATAGACTAAATTAAACAAATTTAGTTTCACTAGATACTATTGAACTGCGTGTGTGTAAAATATATATAATATGTACATTCGATACACCAACTGGCCTGATTAGCACTATTACTAATAAGACATTCGATAAATATAATATTAACAAAAAACGGTAGGTATACGGTTTTAAATTCGAAAAGCTATCATAGTGTGTAGCAAAGTAAAACGAATAGAGCCTGACAGTTACTTTAGACTATACAATACACAAAAACTATGTTAAGCGATAATATTATAAAGCATGTAGTTTGTTGAGAAATTCGTTCTTAAATGCATTTAATGAAATGTCTTTAAAACAACTAAACTAAATAAAAGATTGCAATTACCTGGAGTTAGATTAAATTACGATAGTGATATAAAATATGAAAGTAAAATGCAGTCATGATTCGAAGCAATTAGACGTACCACAAATAAAGTATTGTTTGAGCATAAAAATAAGTGAAAATATGTGTTTTACATTATTGTAATTATTCTACCGATAACTGATAAGCTAAACAACAAGAAAAATTGCTAATATATTATTTTTGATGTTTGCTATTACTTTTCAATCAAATTATTATTTACGAGAAATACAGACAACATACTAGATTCGGATAATTAAATACAGAATACTTTCATTCAAATTTCCTTTTTTTATTAAATAGATTGAAAACATACGCACAATACCAAATATGTATAATAAAAGTGTTAATCATGTAAAACATATATAAGCAAACCGTGTTGCTGTATATAGTCTAGAAATTAATCACAATAATTGACAAATATTTATTAAAATTAGCAACAACGAATGCTTGGGGCAGGCTGCAAGTGAAAATGCTCAAAATGTTAACTTTTAAATTATCTCTGAGTAAAAGAGCCTTCGTGAATGAAACAGCAAAACTAAGTATTTATTCAGTGCCCATGTATCTCTGTGTTAAATAAATAATCAAAAGAGCTTGGTAACATCTCGTTGGTTGACTTCGTTTTAGAATTTTTGGGTGTTTATCAAGATGAGTCGTAAAAAATTCTATTTGATTACAAAAATAGCAGTATAAGGTAGTATCATTAGATGTCTAATAAAACTTGATAAAAATCCAACATGGCCCTTGAACGCTAGTGTTATAGACCATCATAGCATACTATAGCACAAGTCAAATGTTGAGATAAACCCTTAAATCATTGAAGAACAGGACAATAAATATCAAGAGATATTTCAAAATCACACGGTCAATAATAGCTTAGTTACTTTGTAAATAATATTATATATGGATAGCGGGATTTATTAATTATATGTATATTCGCTGTATTATATAGACAGTATAATGTATATATATACATATAATTATGTAAATGTAAATGTAATATTTGATATTTTTATTAAAATCTTATTTACAAACACAATCATGCTTTTAGACGATTCAAAATAGTATATTGATGCACAATATTGCTGCAATAAATACGATACAACTGAGAACATATTGCAATTCATGACTGTATAATCATGAGATTCACGTATGTGGGTGCAATAATACAAAATAAGATACATAAAAGACCATGTTGTTTTAATTGATAAATGCATAATATCATATCTTACTGTACTAATGGATCGGCAGTTGTTCGTGCCTTGTCTGCATTAAAATAATAGTATTTAAATGCATATTTGAGTATGCCAAACAATTTGTTCTACTAACATATTAAATTTATGTATGTTAAAAGTATATTAAATGTATATATGAATATCCTCAACTATTTATAAATTAGCGCAAAGCATAATATTATGTGCGTGTAGATATATTATGTCTCTATTTACCTTTAGCTTTCTACACGCCCGATATAGACCAAATTTGGTCTCATTCCAATGATAAACTCCAATGTATGTGAGTAAGGCTTTACGCCTTTTTTTCGTTTTCAATAAAAAAAGATTTTTTCAAGGCAAGGTTTCTAAATACTACAACAATCGTTTATAGGTGAAGCATGGGGCGACGCAACATGTCTCACACATAACCATGTCAATGGTTTGGTTTACAACAGCATTCGCTTATAAATAGTATAAGTATGAAATGCTTATCGCCTCTATATTCACTTATAGCTCTACAGTTTAGACCACGAGGAAAAAAAGGAAACTTACAGGCCATCAACAGCTAATTTGTCAGTTGTTTCCAGCTTGTTTGGTGAAGGAGGAGTCTTCTCCTTGGACAGTGGGGAAGCTGGCGGCGTTGTCATGGTAGCAGACGCAAGAAGAGTGGGCGGCGTCTGTTTGTGACGGAGCTCCTGAATAGACGTTGATAGGCGGAAGGTTATAACATGAGATAATTATCAAAGCTACAATTGATAAACATGTGACTGATCAATAAATCATATCGTATAGGTAAAACCACAGAGTACAGTTAATAGACAGAGTTTCAACTATTATTTATTTCGTATGCATCATGTTGTAAATTTTATCGACATAAACTATTTTATTTCAATAACATTGATGTTAATTAGGTATCAATATACTACTGTATAAAATATTCACGGTAAATTATTTTAAAGACATATGGCTATTTTTCAATTAATTGAAAGAACCTACGTTTTCTGACATTTACAATTTTATACAATACATTTACCTAAGACTGTGTTATTAAGCATACTGTTTAATGAATATTACATTTTAAATGATTAATTAATTTTATTATTTAGGTATCGAAATATCTTTGAAATCAATTTCATTAGAATTGAAACTATATCTACTCAATGGGTAAGGCAAAGAGTAATAAATGATATTAACTTATTGATTTGATCTAAATCGCGTTGAAATTGTTTGTCAATAAGTACTTTTTATTTAGTATGTAAAATAAGTTAATTATTCTTTTGTATAAAATTAGTTATTGACAGTTTATTGATATTAAAAAAATAACACAGTAATTTGGTATTAATAATATTATATTATTGATCAAATATTAGCTCAGAAATAAATAGTACTACCCCCAAAAATGTTTAATTAAATAAAATAGTACACTGTATTAAACTGCTTGCATTAACTAGTACCTGGTTTGAATCTCTGTGCTACATATGGTCGAGTTTTAAAAGAGTTTTTTTCTTTATTATTGCAAATACATGGATATTATATTCCATTGCAATTCTGTGAAGAACGTTTTGAAAATTAATATCCACAAAAAAGATAATGTTGTAAAAACCGTTTTATAAAAACAAATGTAAAATTATGTTTTATATGCAGCTTACACATGTTAACTAAACAATGTTTTAATTTGTACGAAAATTTAAAATGAATGTACCTACATTAAATAATGCATGTAGTTTAAAACCTGTGTACTATTAACAGCTATAGTACACTTAATCAGTTCAAATACAATCAGGTATACATCAGTTCTAATTAAAAGAGTTTAACTTAAGAGTTTAACGATTATAAAAGTAAAATATTCTCCCAAATATCTAATTTGAACCTATATAAATCATCTACACGATTCACTCGTACAATAAATACATATTTGAATAAAATGTTTGTAAGTCATAATTTTGTAAAGCGTAAATGTTCAATTTTGGTAATGGATTTCTTTGCAGAACTAACGGTAGGTGTGGATATGACAGATCTGGCGCGGCGTCATTGAATTAGCAAGAGGTACTGATTATACATACATACAGCAAAAAAATCAAATTAACGTCCTTGTAAATATCAAATAACAGGAAAAAAATACTTCGTCATTATATTACCCAAGAAAAATTTCGAATACCAAATGAAATATAATTTTTGACAATTTCAAAGCTTCCTTTCACATTTATTAACATAGAATAATCAATAATAAAATAGCGCAGCAATTCTAGTATTTTTCGGAAAAGAACTTGTGGTATAATTACAGACATAATAATATACCCATGAGTTGTTAGGCGTGGTTTTTGAAAGACAATCACCTATAAAGGCCATGGAATGCAGGTGGAAAAAGGTAGGTAACTGCATCCGCAAATGTACTTTACTTGGATGATTAGTCGTAATCAAAGAAACATTATAATAGAGAACTGAAGTACAAGGGCATATTCCAGGAAACAATTGGATTACAAACTATGCACAAACATCTACAACAATATATTGAGCCATTCTAGATATATCTAGATATATACATTTATTGAAAGAGATCTTAAACTAATTTACAAAGGTGTGAAAATAAATGGTATACAATCAGATTATACAGCACCGAGAGAAAATCCTGTTATTTCTAGTTTTTGAATAGAGTTATTGTTTTAATTATAATATAGCACAATGCAATTTTCCCACTGATTAGTGATAATAAATTTAAATTAAATTCTATGCAGATACAGAAGGACATTGACTCATTTTGAATATGCGCATAATTTGTAAGTTGGTAATTCGCACGCATCTAAGCTTCATAGAATACTTACAAGTTTAAATATGTAATCTATACAAATAAAAATACAGTTATAGTTCTTTAAAAAATAAAGTAAATGCTTTAGAAACAAAAAAAGGTATAATATAAAGCTAAGAATTGCAAACATGCAGAAAAAAGAAAAAAGAATAAAAAATATATTGATTCAAATGTAAATATAGTGTAAATTTATATGGAACTGTGAGATTTCCAATGTTATACTTGATACTCTTGGATAATTATTTAATGTAATAAAATTTAACTGAAAGATATATTAACTTGATAAATTGAAAAACCCACAGTCAATCTGCTTCATAATTATCTCTGATTGAAATGGAAACGTCACCTTTGACGTGGCTTTTTCCTTTTATTGACATGCGCAGAACATTTGCTGTTCCTGCCGTTAGACATGCATATCTTAAAGCTATAGCTGGTCTCATTCAACGGACGACTGCTGACAGCTGGTGGTCATTTGGTTCCCCCAAGGCAGCTCTTACCTTGAGGTCCGCCTGCGTTTTATTGAGCTGACTTTGCAGACTTCCCACAAGATCATCCGACTCGCTCGTCAAGGACTTGATGAGGTCGGCACAGCTCTGTGTTCCTTGATTACGTTGGTGATGATGGTGGCGGCGGCTTTGCTGATGATGCTGGTGAGCCGTTCCAGTCGCTGTGGATGACTCAACGGCAGTGTCACCCTCGTTGACAGTGATAGAGGCAGCAGCAGCGGCGACAGGCTTACTACCGCTCCCCCAAGCCGACTTCTTGACTGGAGGGGCACTACTTGTAGTAGTAGCTGCAGTTGCTTCCACAATCGCTTCAGACTTCTGATTGGATACAAAAGAAAAAGTGTTAGCACTCCTGCATCTATATAGAGTTTAAAGTAACTTTAACAACAAAAGTCGATGGGAATTTATTTAAAATTGTATTATCTTCCAAAATGTTGCGTGCACTCATATATCGTGCTTAAAACAGTCTATCCGGACCTGTTCGAAATAGTAACTATTTTTATTGAAAAACGTCATAATGATGTACATATATATACACTTATAAATAAGTATATAAAAACAATGCTGGATAAATTAGATGCTATTTTAAGCGGTAAAAATATAGTTAAATATCATGTTTTTTAATTTATTGTTATCTATGTACTGCCAAGAAACGTATAGCCTTATATATTTTTTGTTGTTTTTAATTGCATTAAAAACTAAATCCTAATGACGAGTTTTAGTAAATATACTACATTAAGATTATGAAATTATTTTAATAAATGTTTAAAACTATTGTAAAGAATGCAACATGTCAAAACGACTATACGAAAGTCAACTATTCTTTTCGAATAAAAAATAGGAGAAATTATGTATTAATAAACACCAGTAACATGTTTAGTTTATTATATTTCTTATTAAAGATTTTTGGAAGCACTCTTGTATATACGGAGCTGCAGATGCTATATCTTTTCTAATATGCAGGAATACACAACATCGGGAGCCTCTATATACAGTGCTCGACGTTCAATGCATTTCTCCTATACAATTAACATAATTACGTCTGCCTCTAATTCATTTTGAATATGAACCAAAATTTGGTACAAATAAGAAGACAGATTTGCACGAATTACACCTGTGTATAAAACAATATTCTTAATTCACAGCTGAAATTTTAGTTTTAAAATAATAACTTGATAATTAAGTTTGATCAAGAAAAAGACGGAACAATCGAAAAGTGCAAAAAGAAAGCTTCAAAGGAAAAATTAAGAGAGAAATTAATATGACTATAATAATATCACGAAGAAAAGCTAGATACATCATCAACATGTCAGGCGATATGCGCAACATATGCTGGCATTAATCACTTGCTTAAAGCTTTTATAGGTAGGTAGTATATATTGTATTAGAATAATAGATCGACAAAAGCTATGTCAGACTCAAGACAACTACGATATATAGTTATGCTAACACAATAACTGAAGAAAAACAAGCAATTTGGAATAATATTATTTTTTATCATAACAATTATAAAGAGTAGTTTAAATTGGTAACTATAGTTACGATGTTAGTAAGAAAAATATACCAATTTACGCAGATGTTGTTTTTTATATTAAAAAGTTACACTTTTTTTATCCTTTACAACATTACAATGCATTTGAAATAGTAGCACAGTGTGTGAATAATATATAAATAATGCAAAATGGACAAGAAAATAACTACACAAACATAACAATGGACTGTTATAGACTTAATTTTTTTTATATATCAGTGACGTTAATGCGCATTGAAATAAATTGGAATTCATTATGAAAACTTAGGTCAGATAAAGCCAAACTCTTTATATTATATCATGAAATGTATAAAATATTTTGAAAATATCGAAGTCTCTATTTTTTTGTACCTACCAAAGACAAAATAAATTCTAAATATATATTATATTGTTGTGTGTCCAGGTAGCATCTCTTTAAAGCGACAGGAGTTACCACGAACCGTTGGTAATTCAAATGGTGCAATACTGTTTATGAAACGAAAACATATTTTTGTAATGTTATAAGGGACAATAATTAAATCAATTAAATAGGTTTGTTTATCTTCATGTAACGCTTAGAAATTGGGGTCAAACATTTAAGTTTTAGTTACTTTATTGAAAATAAATTGGTTTGAAAAAGTTATCATTTGAAAATGAATTTTATTCGTTAAATCACAAAACACGTTTTTTGTAAGACAATAGCAAATTAAATCAACTTAGAATCAGCGAAAGTCAAGAAAACTCGAAAGTTTGACCACCAATTGCTAAGTCACAGAGGAGAGCCAAGACATACTGGAACATTACACAGTATATTAAAATGAGAAATTCGAAACGTAGATTTTTAAATTGGGATATTACGAAAAATCTAGTAACATATAGAATCGTATTATAAAAAAAGAGATATTTTAATAAGAGATATTTATACTCTTAATATTACTGGTTAGTTTTAAACTCCAAACAAACAGTATCAATATATTATTATATCTTTCTCTGTAAAGTAATTAATTTTAAATCAAAAGAATTAATTAAAAAATCTAATACTATAATTTATCAAGAGTCAAAATAATATGCGAGTTACAACATCAATGCACCACCGAGTGATTTGTAGCTAAAAGTGTCACGATTTATTATTGCAGAAAAATAATTTACCGCAATTATAACCGATTATAATTGCCAATCTGTTTCAAAAGCCAACACTGAAATGGAGTCAATACACAGCTGAAGACCGTTACCTCTTGACCTGCTAGCCGGGCCTGTAGAGCAGCTCTCTCCCGGCTGAGTGAGTCCAAACGGGTGACATTGGCCGCGAACTCTTGCTGCATGATCCGGCACTTCTGCTCCGTGTCACTCAGTGTCTGTCGGGTACGGCTGTGTTCCTCTTCCACCTTTTCCCGGGCTGACTTGCTCGCTGCCACCTGAACAAGGTTAGTTACCATGGCAATAAGAGGAAAAGAGGGTGGGCCGCGAATGTGTGACTTACAAACAAAGATGATTCAAAATGTCATGCTAATTTAGTTTTAGTAAAATACTATAAAGTAATTCAAGAGCACTAATATTTATAAGTGCTATTCTTTGAAATTAGTCAATGTTTAATTATGTCATTCATCTGGATAACAAAGTGTATGCTTTCCTGGACATACTTCACTATCCCTTAAATTAATTTGTAAACATTTATAAAGGAAGACATCAACCGTTTTAAACACATAACAAAAGTAATAATGTAAACAACTCAATTGAATTTAAGAAACCTTGATTCCAATAATACTAAAATAACTATTTATTTGAATTAAAACAAAAGCATAATTAACCCTAATCCCGTCTTAATTTGTCAAGACTAATTGATCATATTTATTTAATCAATTATATAACAACAACTCAGTGTTTAAATACCTTATATATTTTTAAATAGTAATTAATTTTAATTAAAGTAAAAGTATAATTAACCCTAAACACGTCTTTATACTTAATATATGATCATATTTCTTTAATCAATTATAACAACGACTCAGTGTAATTATTTTAAATATATATATTTTTTTATTCTTAATAGTAATAAATATTTATATTAAGTAATAGGTATATCACAGTTGAGAATACATATAATTTAAACGAGTAATTATTTTCAGAAAAAGTAAATTTAAAGATTTGTTTTTTAATGTTAAAAATTTAAAACCAATTATAATTTATACGAAGAAAAAAGTTAATACAATAACTAATAATATCATCAGTACCTATTAAGTGAATGGTAGCTAAAATATTATAAAATTACAATTTAAAATGATTAGACATCTGATTCTACATTTAGTTGAAACAACATACAATATATATCAGTCTAAAATAAATACAGTTAACACAATCTTCAACGTATATATCGAGTGGAAATATATTTTGTATACAGTAAAACGGACATTGTGGATAAAGTCAACCAGCTGTTACATTCTCAATTGATTGTCCATTAACGAATATATTATGCTGTAAATATATAAAACACATCAATATATACATATAAAAAATGGTTGTGTCTGTCCCATATTCATAAATACATACTGCTATCATTTTAATAAAATGAAAAATCTGTTGTTACAAAATAAATCTAGAAAGTGTAGTTTCTGTTATTGTAAATAATACAACGCTAATAATATAAACAATTTAACAGATGAATAAAATCAACTAGTTCCACATTTTAAAAAAACTTTAAAATTGTTTATTTTTTTTGTTTTAAAGTTTTTTGTGAAACTAAAATAGTTCTCCCTCTCAATGCGTTTATATTTAGAGATGTATAACGTTATACTTTCCCTCGTACATAGTATATTTACTATAAATACATAAATAAACAAGTTACAGTTAAATCTAAAGTACAGATAACAAATTATGTCCAGGGTGGAATGTTGCAAAATATGATATAGATAATATTTAATTTTTTTTAATTTGAAAATAGGATAACCAACATTTTGAGTAAACATTACAGCTTGTACGAAACTCTAAAACAAAAAGATATTACTCGTATGATTAGCAATATTTTCTGAGAAAAATATATCAGTTGAAAATGTTAAATGACTTTTGAATATGACAATACGAATTATAATTGTATTGCAAAAGTTAATAACTAGCTAATAAAAAGACTTTCTTCAAAATATATAGAAATTAAATCTCATTTATATTAGATTAATATTTGTTAAGCAAGATATAACTGTTCAGCAAGAAAGTAATAAGTTTAATTTATCATTGACAACCAAATTACAGTTTGCTGGTATTGGTGAATCAAGTGTTTATTTCGGTTATTTGAAAATCTCGACAAATGAAATTGCAGTGATTTTACACAGGTAAGTAAAATAGAATAGAAATGAAAAATATTTTATAATTTTGAATTTGTAATACATAATATCATTTAAAAATTAAGAAATACGCTATACTTAATACACTGTTAAATGCAGTGAATGTCATGTATTCTATTTAAAACATTTGCTTTAAAATTAATTACAAATTAAAATTGTACAGAAACGGAGTTTGACCTACTCACACAGTCACACATTTGATCGGTAGTGCAACACTCTACCTCATCGCCACCACCACAGTCGCCAGTTTAAACCAACTATAACTATTCACTAAGACAACTGATGATATCCCAGTAATGCATTTTTGCAAAAACCTGTTTGGGCGTTCTTATTAAATAATTATTGGATTTTGTATTCCACACAAAAAAAATTAAACGATATATAGTATATCCGTAATATTTCACTTCAAAACGCTTATATATTTCTCAAAGTTACAACTGAATAAGGGATATTGCACAATAAACGATTATATTTTGAAAAGCATTTGAAAGCATGAAGCATATTTTTATACGTCACATTGTCGTTGAAGAGGGAAACTTAAAAAAAAAAAAACCATACCGTTTTTTTATGTATTTTTGAATAAGCAGTGAATAAATTTAATAAATGCATTGAATATGTTTTAATAACAAATCTAACATAATCTTTCTGGAGGCAAAACCATTAAGGACACCCCATTTATTAATTAATACATTCATAAAAAAACAAATTTAGTTGAGCATTTCTGTAATTATGGTAATATAAAATGTACAACAAAATGATGTCGCACATCCAGTGGACATTGTTGTACATTTTATTGTTACCCTAAATATATAAATTTGTAACTAAGTATTTATTATCATCAGAATGAGTAATGCAAAGAATACACATATTATGTTAATACATCGATATAGTGTATACAGTTTTACTAGGTAAGTTTTAAGAAATAAAAACTTTCATACTCTTTTAGGACATATACATTTGAAGAATTTAGATAAACAAGCGGCTAAACATCATCGCATTGATTTGGAATAAAATTGTAAACTGCAAAAAAATATTCATGTGAAAAATTAAAAAAATATCTTTTAAGAAATTTATGTTATTTAAGGCATTTATATATTTGTTTACTTATATCATTTGTAAATTACAGTATTTAATACACTGTGCAATTATCATGGTACTTTGTTAAAAATCAAATTTTATCAAGATTTCTTTAAATAAATGTAAGCATTTTTCACATTATTCTAACTAGAAACGCAGATATTGCGCTTAATAAAAGATATTTTACAACGTTTGAAGCTTACGCATATTATTAAGTAACAGCTAATATAACTGTACAATATGCCGCACCTATAATTGCATTTAGGATGGCGTCATTAATGCATTAACAACTACTAACAAGACTAATTCATTATTAATAGCGCGACTAGATAGTATTACAGCATTATTACCAAACTGTTGTCATTTTATATTTTATCCAAACTAAGTATAACAATAGTGCATTATTACATCATTAAAAGAATCTTATAAAGGTTACGGAGTTATCGATTGGAGAGCCAACTATAAAAATGCAAAGTTGCATACACGAGTTTCCACTGATAAAGCTAATTATAGACTATGCTGACTATATTGCACAGATATGCACAATTTGATAATATCATGTCAATGTTATCTATTTAATATCCTGTCAATTATAATCTAAGAGTAATTATTTGTATATGGTAGACAGCCAGTTTTGCAGTGAAATTCCTATGTGTAACCTCATTTCAAATAAATTGATAAATAAAATAGATATCAAAAATCTGATTACAGATATCATTTCACAACAGTATAATTTATAAAATATCTACAATCTTTAATAAAAATTGGTGTTTAGCCAGTTTGCATTCAAACTCACGAATCATTTTCAAATTCAAGAATAATCCTGTCAACTGACCTGATTTTTTAAGTTATCCAGCTCCTTCGACTTGGCTGCACTTCTTTCCGCCGCCAGCTCCTTTTTCAAGCTCGCTGCCAAAGACCGAGCTTCAGTAAGCTGTGTCTCCAAGTCACCGGCGGTGACACTACCCTTACCTCCGGCAGTGGCTTTGCTAGGTGGTGTAGCAACGTTGCTAGGAGCACTTGGGGCCACAACTGCCGTCTTAACACCTCCAGACTTCTCACCTTGCTTCTTATTACTAGGGACAATTGCGGGAACCACTGGTGAAGCCACAGAAACCGGTGGTGTCTTCTTAGTTTCAATGACAACTGTCGACTTTTTTGTAGCCACCGGTTTGTTTGTTGTTGAAGAAGCGACTGTAGGCGTCTGTTGAGGTGACGGTGTCCCTGCAGTGGCCTTTTTGGTTGGGGCCTTTTTGTCTACCACTACAGTTGATTTTGTATCTGTCATGGATACAGGAGGCGGGGTGCTGGTTGTAGGGATTGAGGTCATCTTCTCCTCAACTGGAGCTTCTGAAGAATAAAATGTAAAACAATAAAATGCAAACTACTAAATATAAAACCGCTATATATCGATTTAGCAATTTGTCTAATATGCGTGTATAGACATACATAATATGAGAGCCTATGTCATTTGAGATTAGATTAAATCGTATTATAATGTGTATAATTCATAAAGATGTTCGATTATTCAATTTCTATATAGTCACTAAGTTAAACAATGAGAAATACCGTTACTTGTCATTTAAACACTGGAATTGTTTTCAATTTGCTGATGCAACAATAATTGCTACATAAGCGAACAGAATTTCTAACCAGAACGATGCAAACCCGTGAGAAGCTTAAAAAGATATGTAACGTCTTAAAAATCAATCAGATATTGCTTCATCTGAAATTTACCTAACATAGTTAGAGTGAACAATAATAGCAAATAATGCAAGTATATGCACATGAGAACATAATACATAAACAAATTATAAGGAAAATTGCACAAAATGAATAATGTATATCATTTATTTAGGATAAAATCCTAGTTGAGGTATGAAGCTAAATTAACAGATAGATAATAATCAAAAGTACGTTTATATTTTAAAGGCATCAGTCTATATAGTATACAAATTAGCCAAAAAAGGGTTAAAAATAGATTCAATCTAACATGTATGTTACCTTAGTTACTCTTTAAAAGATAATGTTGCGATTTCTTAAATTAGGAAAAAATAAATAAAAGCATTTATTCTAAAAAATGTGAAACGATTAATAAGCAAAAGAATCGTTTTAGCCCTACATATGATTAACTACCATAAATATAACTTTTTGACGTTCAAAAAATAACAAATTATAAAGAATTTACTAACATTACTCAAGAAACCTATTATTTCTAATCAATTTTTTCTCGGTAATCAAACTGTACAGGTATATTACACAGTCTGGCTATGAGAAAATGCTTAATTAGTAATAATCTTATAAAAAATGAATGTCTTCAATACTGATGCATTAACATTACGTCAATAGTATACAAACACCGGTTCAGAAATAGAATCGTAATCGTGTCCTCATGTTTTAAGGCATATAAATACACATGTCATGCAAAAAATGGGCCAACCCAATGACGTATATACCCACAACACACAAGGCAATACAGTTAGTATGTTGGGTGTCTAGCAGTGCGTGTACATACAGTAGGTTACAGGAGGCTTACGTCTCAAGGCTATCGTGTATTTTCCCGACATAGCCACCCCCAATTCCCTTTTTGTAAATTAACCAGCGCTTTCCCTTTCAGCAGGGTTTATAATGAATGCACAGTGTGCTGTGTAACATTGTCCATTTTTGTAGCTGCTGTAAAGAGTGCAACACACAGCTGGTGTTAGCATTACTTGTAGCTGCTTGCTCTTGCTCCATTCATGGGAATGATTACGTTTACGCCACGTCTACTTCCTGTAGTGTATTCGATTATATTCCAAGTCAAATCCCCCCCCTTCAATTCTCACCCTGCCATAACCATACCATTATCACCGGCAATCATTACAAGGAAACAATATATTAATAAATTTCTAGCTCTGTATAGAAAAGAAATGGAGCGAAAAATGATTCATTTATATATATCTAGATATTAAAAAACGTGTCTATACGCGCCATGTATCACAAAAACGTGAACCAAATGGTTTTAATATATTTAAACATGTCGTCTGTTTTCACTTCGATATAAAATCAATTATCTTGATTATACAGAAATAGAACTATTAGTTTAAATAACATAAGTTTATAATTATGACCAACTTATATGTGTATACCTATAAATGTACTCATTTATACAATTGATTTATATTCAAAAACTTTGTTTGTTTCTCAATGTATACGAACGACGTGTTATTGTTCAATACAAATTAGACTTACATTGAATTATTCGAAATATATAATATGTTATAAAAAAAATAACCATGGTTAATTGCATTTAAAAAATTCATTAAACTAGAACGTCCATGTTTATGCTTTTTCTTATAAATATTAGCTTCTAAAATCAGTTACCAGTAAATGTTAGGCATGAATTTTGAAAATTATATAATTTAAGTTAAACAGAAAAAAGTTTAATAAAACAAAAGAAAATAAATATTTCCAAGAAAGAAAATAACCATACATAGGGTTGTTGGCTAATAACAGATAATTGTTTTAAGATTGAACCTAAACCAAGATGATGATCTAACCATAAAAGCAAATAAATCTACCGGTTGTACATAACCTTCTATTCTGAAAAAAATGACTGCAAATATTATTTGTATATTCGTCATTTTTTGTATCTAGGTATGTGCATATTATTCATGTATTTAAAATGGTCTGCGGGTAATTTTAAATCACTCACCAGCTTGCTTTCGTTTCTTCTTAGTCTTGGTGACAAAGGCGTTGGCATTGGCGGGTCCAGAATTCTTCTTAACAACAGGAGCAGTTGATATTTGTGATTCATGCTGATGATGGCCAGTCTTTACTCTAATTATGTGCCAAATTTGGACCAACACAGAATGAGTAAATTAAGAAGAATACGTAGTTTTGAGAAGAAGAATTTAAAAGTGCATTATTTAATAATATTCCTGTAAAAAAAAAAAAATTTTTGATAATCGTTGACGAGAAATTTCTTTTAGATAGTGAAAATTGTTAATTGTTACGGTTTTAAATATGATCAAACACCTAATTAAGCATCTATCTAAAACTGTCTGAAATTGTAAGAGAAAATCTAAACTGCCACTACTTTTAAGATGATGTGTCACATCTGAATTTTAAGTTTAGTTTTCTCACATTTCATTTAACGAGTCAAATATAATTACACTTTAGATAAATGAAAATAAACGAATTATAGTTTAAATACATAAATAAAAGACAGTATAAATTATAGAATTTATATGTTACAAACAGGTCAAGTAAATGTGTAATTACTAAGAAAAATAAAATGATTTAAAGGTAACAAAATCCCATATAGACCACAATTAAATATGTAACGAATACATTTTTTTAGTAAATAAGTAACCATAATTGCAACTGGAATATCACAATAACAATGTAACGAATGTAATTTATATATGTTGCTTAAAACAAACATTACTGTAGCTTAATCTGCATGCAGTTTATTTTTACTGTTATAACTTAACATTGTAAATAAAAAAGATAGTTGCAACATTTTACACATATGCGTATACCTGTTTGATACGATTTTTTTATCAATGACGGAAAATACTGCTGTTAATATCTTTATGCGTATTTTTTTTATTTACGAGAAAGGCAATATCACCATGATATATGTTCATCATACATATCTCAATAATATCTGGATTCTATTCATTACTTTATGAATACAATAACTACAACTATTAATACTACCTACAATACTATAAATATCCAGGCACATGTTAATGATACATTATACATTGTACATTTACTTACGCCTGTTTCGGTACAACATTCTCCAAATTTTCAACATTGACAGATGTGGACGAGATTGGTGTCTTTACAATTGGCGATGATGCAGTGCTTGTCGATTGTGATTGATCAATAGTCTCCTTTCGTGACGGTTGTGATGATGTAAGCGGCTTCGGGGAAAGAATTTCATTGGTCGAGGCAAGCAAATCCGGGTCGATTTCAAATCGATTTACAGTGGTTAGTGGAATTCTAGCGTTCCGGTGAGCAAATCCTAATTGCTTTGAAGAAGAACTCTTGCTTGACGATTGTTGGCCACCATTTGCAACACTACCATTACTCTTGGCACTAGCAGCTACTGGAGTTGCCTTGGACTTTTCCTTCAACTTAGCCGCGGTGGTTTTCTTACTGTTTGAAACAGTGGCATTTTTTCGATGAGGGTGCTGAAAACTGCTTGGACTGAGGTAGGTGGAGTCTGGTGTAGTAGAAGGGGGTCGAATGGAAGGACCGGTTGTCTTGATAAGACTGTATAGGATGAGCCCGATAACAATAGTAAGGCACATAGCTGCTAGAGCGAGCTGCAAAGTTTGGTCAATCATGATGACGACGATGATGATATTGAAAAAACTAGTTTGTTCAAATAAAAGAGAGAAAGGGACTGTTTTTTAAATACTACTTTTGACCACATTTGTTGTGGCACTCATCTTATATTAACGTAATTATGATAACGTTTGTGGACATATAAAAAAAGTGTTGACTAAAAGACGTTAAAAATTGTCCAACATAAAATATTGTCCAAAATCCTTTACAGTAACACAATACTTAAAATATATTCGTTTTATCTATTATCTCGCGATTTGTGTATTAATATGTATAATAAATTATGTGTCTTTTCATGGTTACTATATAAATGAATGGTTACATAAATAAAATGTATATCAATGTGAAAAATCACATTTTTGTGGAAGTCAATATTTTTTTCTAGAATACAACAGATAATGCAGCACAACTCATCTAAAAATAAAATAGACACACGTGTGTACCTTGCATCCAAATTTTAGTTTAAGATAAACACTGGTCGGCTGCCAGAAAAATTTGAACGCTGATTGGTTCATTTTTTCACATGTCACCAAACGCACATGTTATTTTTTATTTTAATTCATTCACTCATTTTTTTTTCAAGTTTAAACTGTACTGTATTATTAAACACAAACTATCTACATTTGAAAATATCTGCTAATGGTTACTTGTTGGTAAGTGTATTAATTTATTTACAGCAGTATTAGTTCATATCCAAATTCATATGTCTTCTTCAACACTATTCGTAATATGATGTATAATTCTAAATAAAGTTAAGTTTTGAACTAATTTATTGCATTATTTAGTACATATCAATTTTTGTTTAAATGGAAACAACTTTGAATTTGTGTTTTGAAGAAGTTAATTATATAAAAAGTAATACTTTCTCATTTGATATGTGTTAAATTATTTATTCCATTAAAAATAAATTTCTTTTAAACTAAAGAAGTTTTAATATACATACCTATATAAAATAAATTATCAGTTTTTTATTTCATTATTTGCACATAACTAACCCATTAGGCCCTATTAGTAAAAGCTAAGTTTAAGCTTAAGCACAAAAAGTTCAGCAGTTGCTCCATTTTGAATTAATAAAAATAAAGCTTGAACACTAAGCTTAATCATTTGTGAAAAAATGTGACCTTGAAACTGAGCAAAAAGTGGGTTCCTATTAATACAAATGATCTTAAACTGTAAAGTCATAAGCAGCTAAATAGCTCTCATGATATAATTTAAACAAAACTAAAATTAATTGAATATCAATAATTTAAGTATATTTATATATATTGGGCGATTGTGGAGTTCTTAGTTGGAAATTTTTTTTTTTCAAAAAAAAAAAAATATTGTAATACTATCATAAAGGATAGTGAGATGCTTGATAATCATGGTATAGCTGTGGCAGCCAGCTTTTAGTATTGTATAGAGATTACTTGTTAAACATAAAAAAATAATAAAAAATGTGATTAACAAATATATGAATTTAGTAATGTTACAAAACATGACAAATCTTCATAATATAGTCAAAAGTATAATAATAGGGGTTACTTGTTAAATGTCAAAAAAACAAAAATAAATGTAATTAATAAGTAACCCCTATACAATACTAAAAGCTGGCAGCCACAACCACACCATGATTATCAAGCATCTCACTATCTTGTTTGATAGTATTATGATATATCAATTTAATTATATTTATTTTTTGTTTTATTTACATTTTATTTATTTTCCGAAAAATAATTAATTTACAGCCAAGAACTCCACAATCGCCATATATTGTAAGACATTTAAAACATGTTTAAATACAAACAATTAAATATTCAATATAATATAGTTATTGTTTAAAATATATATATAAATATTAATAAAATTGAAGGAATGTATCTATATGTATAATTTAATATGGTGTATATAGTTGCATAAAATTGTTATGCAAACAACTTGTATGATATCAGAAAATGTTATTAAAATATTTGTACAGCTTATCACATACTATATTTGATGATATAAGTAAAGTTTTATGTATAATAATTTGCAATGTTAATTTTAAAACACTAAAACTAAGATAAATTTGTAGTATTTTTGAATATAATATATGTAATTAGTATCAAATTTTGTTTAATATATAATATTAAATTATATATAATGTGATGTATAATTGCAAAAATTTTAACAAAATTGTATTATTTTGCATGCCTTATTTCAATTTGTTCAAATTAACAAGTATATGTGTTTGTAATATACATGAGGTGTGACTTCTAGGCCACCCTGTATATTTTAATGAGAGTTATTTTCATACCAGAAACTATTATTTATTCAAATGTTATGATTTTATAATAAGAAACACTGTATTGATTAGTTTAACAATCTTAATTTTTATATTGTATAAATATGTATAACATATTATATCAATGATAAAGATAGAGTTTTCTCCATAAACATTTTAAGTTTTACTATTTATCTATAATAATTTTTTTGCCCTTTAGACTTCAATATAAGTGAATTCTATGATATAAGCAAATAAACCTAATATATGTAATACAATATTTTAAATTATGTTATATATATTATCAAATTAGAAAGTAAAATTCTTTGGTAAAAAAGTGGCTGCATATAAAGGTTTACAGTAATATTATAATATAATCAATTTTAAATAATTTAAATTTAATTATGAACTATATGAATACTAATAAATAATAGGTTATAAATGGTTTATGCTAATTGTAATGAGTAATGGGAATTAGGATATATTTTATTCAAAAATTTTTAATAAGTGAAATTATATATATTTATATAAGGCAATTGTGGAGTTCTTGGCAGTAAATTAATTTTTTTTTGAAAATAATAAGACATAAATAAATCAAAAAATAAATCAAATTAAATTTATATATCATAAAGGATAGTGAGATGCTTGATAATTGTGGTATGGTTGTGGCCAGAAGCAGTTGCCAGTGGCCGCCAGCTTTTAGTAGTGTATAGGGGTTACTTGTTAATTACATTTATTTTATATGTTTCTAAAAAAAATTAATTTGCAGCCAAGAACTCGACAATGGCCTTTTATAGTCATAGATAATAATAATAAAATATTTATTATTATGATGTATGGTTATATTACTAATACTTAGGTTTTTATGACAATTATACATATGATATAAGGATGAGTAATTATTATTATATCTATAGACATATGTTTATTATATATCTATATATTTATATATTTATTATACCAAATCAAACTAGTATGATACTTTAGATTTGTAAATATATATTATATAAATCATATTATGATTTAAACTAAACTATAATTAATATGAATAAAATTAATAATATTATATTTAGTAGTTAGCTAAAGAAAAGTTAGAACTTATAGATATATACATAAATATCACAAAGTTTATGTATCTGATGCTAATATTATTATATATAGTAATACTAATTGTAACTATATAGGGCAATCCTGTATTTTAGTGTCCCAAATTATTTATATTTAAATTATGGTAAAATCTTATGCTAAGCAAAATTATAAAGGATATTGTTTGGAAAATAGTAAACAAAAACTTCTGGAAGGCATGGCATCTACCATGGGGAGCAAAATGTTTTTCTATGCTTGTTCTATTTAACCTTCTTCTTGGCATGGGCCAAGAACCCTTCTATCCCTTGGTTATGAACCCCAGTAATGGGATCCATAAAATTCTCATATTTTTTATAGGTTTGTTACTTATTTTCTTGAAAAAATGGGTACAAATTTAAGTTAAACTAATTTTTTAGTAATGATAATGTTAATAATGAATAATAATTAAAAGTTTTAATAATTAATACTTTTAATAATTAAAGTTTTTATAAATATATTTATATTAAAAATTTTAAACAATATATTTATAACTATTTCTAAATTTATTAATATTATTTGTTTATTTAGCTTAAGTAGGCTGTACATTAAGCAAAATTCTACATTCTGATTTTTGAAAAAAAGCATATAAAACTTAACATTTTAATGTATGTTTAATATGACGAATATATAATAATTTTTAGTTTAAAGACTTACCATTGAGAAAGGTTTTTTTTCTGTATACTAATTTGTATGAAACATAGTAGAATTCCCCAAAGAAATCATAAAAATCAAAAATGTTAAA